>PVIC010000231.1:0-143905 GCA_004025085.1 Thryonomys swinderianus
CAGTTGCTGTTCCCATGGGAACTTTTTATTGTATTTTATTTTATTTTAAGTTCCTTGCTCACAAGCTTCATCAGATGCCTTTCACTAGGGCAATATGGGAAAATGAGCCCCACAGTTTTTCAGATATTGTGCCTGCTATTGAGGAATGTAACATAACTCAGGAAGAAAATAAGAAGTCCATTTGGGCTTCAAGCCTAAGCCAAATTTTTCAATCCACCTTCATCAATTACACTGGTATTTCTATCTTTATCTGACTATTAAGTATATATTTCAATTTAGATTCCAATATAAAAAAGGAAAGAATGTGGTTACTGATCCTAAATCCCTCACACAGGGTGAACTATTTCAAAAGCTACACACTAGAATAGATCCAGGACTTAGCAGTTGAAGATCAAAATGTGGTCTAGCAGACTGAACTTTGTAATATGGCTAAAATTAACAGCTATCATAAGTGGTGGCTTCTTGGATCTTTGAACATTGAAGTCAGCAAAAATTTGTATTGTTTCTAGAGCTTACATAAGTAGGACTGTGAGAAAAAGCATAGGACACACAGCCAAAAAATTTAATCCAGTGAGCAAGTGCCTGGTTGAAGCTTTCAGCAAGACATTAACTGACTTTCCGGAGGACAGAACTAGAGCTCGTCTTTGAAATCATGGTGAGCATTTTGAAATGATCAAATAAAAGAAGAACTGTGACCATAAATATCAATATGATATTCTTTCCTGAGGCCAGAGAAACTTAAGGAGGCTGGAACTCAGACTTTTCACTAAAACCAGGATAGGTTCCCACTGGACTGAACAGACACTGGCGCATGCATTATTGGGAGGAATCTCAGTCCAGCATGGGAAATACAGGGCTGGAATTAAGTATCTTCTTTTTGGGGGAGTTCAGGCTTTTTTAAAAATTGAGTTTCTTGGCTCATTTTAAGTATGTATTATTTTCACATTCATCACTGAAAATTTGTGCCTGTATACGATATATCTTAATTCTTACTTTTTCCCATTACCTGCTCTCCCTTCAGCTCCTCCATCCCATATATATATATATATATATATGCTTTGTTTCTATTTCTTTTTTTTTTACCTTCAAAGTTTTTTCTTTCCCTTCTTTGCTTTCCCCTGTCCCCCTCCTAGCTCCTCTTGCCCTTAGATTTTCTTCCTATTCCACAGTGCCTATTATACATGTTGGAAGTCATTTACATCTTCACTTTCTCTATGCCTCAGAAAACTAGGGTTAGGGGGTCCCATTTGACTCTGCGATTTCCCTGCTGGGTGTATTCATGAAATAATTAAAGACATCACACCTCAGCAACATCTACACACCAGGTTTACAGCAGCACAGGTTTTGATAGCTAAATCTAGGAAATATCCCAAATGTCCATCAACAAATGACTGGATAAAGCAGACGAATTTTTAAAAATAAGATGGAGTATTAGCCATAAACAATGATAAATCAGAGATACTTATAGCTAAATGTATTCATATTGAGGCCATACTCGTAAGTGAAGTAAATAGGATGCACATGTATAAATACCATATTGTTTCTCTAGTGTGAGTTCAGGCTTTTTGAAGCCCTAAATGTTATAGAAGAAATTTAAAGGTTGTTTGCTTGTTCTTATTCTCATTCTATGTCTTAGCTGCTGGCAAATGACCCAGAATATAAAATTAAAAATAAAAAAGATCAAATCCTGCTGAAAAAGGAAGATCAGCAGTAAAAACAATGGCATTGAAATCATAAAGATAAAGGTGGGGTATGAAGCTCAGTGGCAGAACACTTGCTTCACACACGCAGAGCCCTGGGTTCAATGCCCAGAATAGAAAAAGTAGCTCGTAAGAAAGAAATTAAGAATGAACAAAATGTAAAAGTTTAAGTAGCACATTTCACAGGTTCTTTCTTTTCATTGCATTCTGTTCTTGCACCTATGAAAACCTTGGATTTGCAAAAGTGGAAACTACTGATAGTCATTTGACTACTTCCGTGAAGAAGCTAAAACCAAAAATCAACCTGTCTCCCTGTCTCTGTCTCCATCTCTCTGTTTCTGTCTCTTTCCCCCTCCCCCTTCCCTTCCTTTCTTCCCCACCCTTCCCTTCTTCCCCTTCCCTTCATTCTCCTCTCCTCTTTTCATCTGGCACCACTAAATACATGGTCCATGGCTAACGAACATCTACAGTAAAGACCCAGGATTGTATTCCTGGCCATGACTGCTTCTGCCACCTTCTCCAATCTCTTTACTCATTGTTCCAAGATGAAGGAAAACATAACAAGGTAAACAAGGTATTGGTGATAACTTGCTTGCTTTTGGAAAAGTTAATATAATAAAAGTATTTTTGTGAACTCTTTCCTTTAAAAATACTACATCTTGGGTTCAGTGGTTCCAGCGCCTGCCTTGCAAGTGCAAGGCCCTGAGTTCAGTCCCTGGTAACCATGTACAATGCTGGGCGTGGAGACTCACGCCCACCAACAATCAATACCACATACCACAGAGCCGGGCGTGGTGGCTCACACCTGTCATCCCAGCACTTGGGAGGCAGAGGCAGAAGGATTGCTGAGTTCGAGGCTTGCCTGGGCTACATAGTGAGCTCAGGGCCAGCCTGAACTACAAAGCGAGACCCGGTCTCAAAAAAAAAAAACAACTCCATCTTTCTGTGGATACTGAGGCCCCATTCACTTCAAATATTTACTCCAATCCTTCCTAGTATCCTTTACCAATTTCAGTCCTGTTATATATCTCATATATCTCTTCATTGGGTTGTTTTCCAGAGCAATGTGTTTGGTCTTTTCCAAGTATTTTTCTAGAACATAAATGGAAACATCGCTCTTCAACTTAAATTACTTCAATCGAGTCCCTTAGTTTTCAACATCACATTTGATTCTTTAGCTCAGAATGTGAAGCCTTCCACGATCTGGTTCCTGGTAGTCCCCTCAAAATGCATAGGAGGAAAATCATTGAATTTACATATTTTAATAACATTTCAATAGCAATATGGATTAAAACAATAGGTAAATGAAAATATCTGTTGAATGAATTAAAGACCCAAAAATGAGAATATGAAACCCTGAGTTTAAAAAATGTATTGAAGCACATAAAAGAGAAAAAGTGACCCAAGCAATAACAAAAAAGTAAAATCCACAGACAGGAAGACTAAATGAGGATAGAAATTGAAGACAGGGAGGTACCTAGTTTGGGGGGGTTTTGTTTGTTTCTGTTTTTTTGAGGAGTCAAGCTGGATGTATCACTTTTTAAGAAAGAAAATCACAAGGAAAAATAATTTTAAAGGAAAATTCATGAAGTCAGTTTTTAAAATACTGATTTTTGAGTTTACGGTTACAACCCAAAATGAATTCCTTTCTCCAGCTATTTAAACCTTGTACTTGAGCACACAAACGTTTTTGATGCTTCCTCTGTGTGTTTCACACCAGTAAGATGGCCTTGGTTGTGTTTCCTCTCTTCTGTTACTGATATTTTTTCATGCTTTGAAACTCATCTTAAGAATCCTTTCCTTGAGAAATTCTGCCATGCTTCCTCTCATTCCATAGTCAATTAAAATCGCCTATTTATGTACCATCTCTCATCCATCCTCTAGTCAACTGAACACATGGTAAGTAAGCCCATACTACAAAGAACCAGGTGCGTCGCTACTCTGTGCCCCTGCCGCTGTGGTAAGACTTAGCACATTACCCTGCGGTAACTGACTTATAACGTAACTCCTTCATGTGCTGTACATTCCCCTTGAGTACTGATGCCCTGTCTGTTTAAATTCTGCTTTCCTAGACCCTCGCCCAGTGTTAGGCACATAAAAGTGTACGGAAATTGCTTAGAACATAGTTATGAAGAAATGAATACAAGGACCTTACTGACAGGTGCAGGTGCTAAACTCTGAGCAATGGCTCCTCTGAGAAACTAATCCTCACATTCTCTACTTTTCAGACAACAAAACTGACAAAGTATAACACCGCATGTCACAATCCCAACTGCATCAAACCAAAGGGAGAAGGGGTAAATTAAACTAATATGCTAACAAGTACAAAAATCCAGAAGTCATTTGTGATAGGCCATGTCTTAGTGTAGCTCATAAACACTAAGTAATTATGTGGAGTGAATTTTATGTACCATTAGGAGTGAATTTATCTGAGCTAGGATTGGATCGTAAAGGAGTAGAAGTCAATGAAATATTCCTAATGTTATCATTAGTTGATCTTTAATGAATTGTGAATGAATACTCCATTATCTTAAAGTATGTTGCAATTTTATTATAATTGCAATTTCATTACTTTCTCTGGCTATTAAATATTACTATAACTTAACAATTCTTAAAGCATTACTGTTTTTAAATCAAAGTATATTTATCTCTATACTTTCTAGACACAAGTTACACAAAAATTGTCACTTGATTTTGTTTCTACACTTAAATTGTCCAAGTTTCTCTTACAAGCATAAGATCTATTTGTTATTAATGATTTCTAAATTTGTTTAAACTAACTTTAAGTGCTCTTTTCTACTAGGCATAAACTCATTTATTAGCATTTCTTTATACCAAGAATTAAAATATGCTGTTCATCCCTATAGCTGTAAAAGAAAATATTAAAATACTACATATATATATATATATATATATATATAAGCAAAGTGGCAAACTCATGTAGTATTATAATATAAATACAAGATTAAATGAGATATATGTCAGTAAAAATATATTATGATAAAAGGCCATAGGACTTTCCAATGGATCCTATAATCAGAGGGACTTGAAAGGCTAATGATAAATCAGATTAAATTTATTGAATATGATTGATCATGACATTATGATGGAGCATTCTGAACTGCTTGACTAGGCAGATAAAATAATTATTATTAAATAGGAAAATACAAATGAAGGAGAAACAAATTTATCAAAGCAAAAAGTGAAGTTGGCCAGATTTTGAATTGTATGTCATACAGAAATACCAAAATGACAGTAAATTTTTTTGTGGTACTTAGACATATGAGAAGCATTTAAAGATGAGAAAAGGATGTATAAAAAGCACATATATTAGCCTCTTGTATTCATAAGGATATAGGACATGGTTGAGAACTCACAGAGATTTAGAATGAGAAGTCAGTGGAGCAAATAAAAGGGAACTGACCAAGAACAGCAAAGAAGTGCGGATAAAATGGTAGCGGACAGTGTGCATTCATTTACCTGGGTCCGCAGTGAGAAGCTGCTGAACTCGTGGCTGTCGCTCTGTGTGCTCAGCTTATCCAGGACAGAGCTATTACAGAGCATATCACTTTGATGCTTGCAGTCAAATGCCTAATAGCTAGGTGACCCTGATTTTGCCTTCCCTGTGACATTTCTACTTGATGGCAAAAGGCGAAATACGTTTACTCTTTGGAACAGTCTACACCGAGTAACCACATAGGCTGGAAGGGGATAATCTGTTCCAGAGAGACCTCTTGTAACTGTCCTCTTCAAAAAGCATGAGACCTTTGCATGACTAAAGGCCATGCTCCATCACCTTCCAAACCAGAGCAATCTGGCTTTATCAAGAGTTCCCACTACTTCGAGGAAGAAGGAGGTATTCATTCATCAAAGAGACCAGGAGGTTTTAACAATGCCTAAGTGAACTGAGCAAACAAAAATGTATTTGTCTTTCCCTCCCCAAGACTTTTGTACTTCAAGTAGTTCTGCAAGGAAAGAGTCCTTTTTGTAGTTACTCAGCAATCCAGGAAACTTTGGTCTCACAGTACCATGGTTCAAACTTGTGGTCATTGTGCTCATCACTGGAGGAATCCAAAGGATATGGTGGTTTTACTCTGTGCCAACTTGGCCAATCTGAAACTGTTTCCTAAAAGCCCTTTCCTCTGTAAAGTCTCCATTAGAAGTAACCCTGAAAAAGGAATTGAAAAAAATTTGCAGAGCTTTTGCAAATGGGAAGGGGAACAAGAGCTGGGAGGGACGGGAAGCTGAGGGGACAAAAAAGGAATTAAGAGGCGTTATGTACATGCACAAACTTCCCAAGAGAAATGTAATCATCACATACACTGAACATATACAAATAAGAAAAAATAAAATAAAAAATGGAAACAAAAGAAAGAGAAATTACTACAAAACGTTAGCTGTAGAAATGAAATGCCAATATTATTCTCTGGAAGTTACATAGGCTACACATAGCAAGACACACACGAAGACCTACCAGATCCTGTCTTGTCTTTGATTTCCTCATACAGAAAAATAAACGTGAAGGTGCAGAAGATTCCAGCCACCGTGCCCAGCTGTTTCTCCTCACTGCCGGCCTCACACACAGAACCACAGCCCTCATGCGGACCTCTCCACCAGCCCCAGCACAGTCAGCCGGCGGCAAGTGGACAGGCCTGCCTTCACGTCTTCAGCCCTGCCTAGTCCGCTGGTACTGTGCTTCAGAATATCAGACAGTGACTTGCCACTGATCCTTAAGTTCCTCTGGTATACTTGCATCTCTCTAACACCTCCTGAACTCGTATAAATTCGCACCCATGGTATTCAGAGTGGTTCCACCTTCTTACTACTGTGAACAGCTATGACTATTGGTACCAAGGATCTTCCCAGGGCACCTGTAGTTTAAGAATGAGAACAATGAACTAGTTCTCTGACTAAGTAGTTTGAAAAGCATGAACAACTTTTCTGCATGTGGTAAAGGGAACTGTGGTATTCTGCAACGTGAAGTAGCAAAAAGTAAAATTACTTAAATAATCACCAGTCCTCAAAAGCTTATAGAAGGTAATGCTCTGGGTGGCCAAGCCTTTTCTTTAATAGAAAAAAATAGCAAGTTTTAAAATCAAATAAAGTTTCAAATCAAATAAAAATATAATGGTCGGCTTTTGTTCTAAGTACATTAGAAAACTTGGAGAAAGAAAATGATGGGCTCAAGGGGTTAATTAAATTCCCATCTCAAGAACTGGTGAGGAAAGAGAAAGCTCTTCTGTCCTGAAAGCTCCCTTAGTTCCTTAATAGTAGGTCAAGATTTCGGAAAACAAAAACTCAAACCCTAATCTCATGGGCGGTTGAATTATATCACCAATTGAATTTCTGATATCATGGTAAGTGCATTAATTGGGGAAAATATGAGGGCAAATTTCAATGAAGTACAAGACATTGACATCCTAGATTGTACTGATCATCTCTGCCAGTAAAAGAAGCACTTCCTTCTTTGTGAAGTATGGAATCCTCCCCTCACCCGCAAGGTGAAGACCTTGTAGGGATCTTCCCACTCAAGACTCCCACCAACCGGTCTTGTTTCCAGGGTGACAATTAGATGTAAGTCCTGGGAAACCCCAAATAGGTCCAAAAGAAGTACCAAACCCATCCAAAATTTTGGAAAATTCTTCTGCCGTGATTATGAACAGAAACATGAATAAAAATATATACAGATCAAAAGTGTTGAGTTATCATAGAAGGGACATTTTATTTTATTGGGCTGATACGACAAGAACAGAAAGAAGCTCAACTGATGAAAAGAAAGTGAAAAAGGCTACTGTAACAAATAGCAAACCCAAAGTAGTAATTAAGGTAGCTTGACTAACAGAGATTCATGTTACTTGACAATATTTTCTTTCTTGTCTTTTCTTTTTTTTTTTTTTTTTCCTGTTACTAGAGATCAAACTCAGGCCCTCAGACCACTGAGCTACATTTTGGGCCAATATGATGATATATTATGGCATACTTAAGGTGAGAAAATTTGAGATCTTATCTGATTTTATATGTGGAAAATATTTAGGAACTGAGATGTCTAACTTGAATCATTATGACTGAGATACAGCATTGACACTAATTCAGACCTGAGCCATACTTAAAGAAAGGAAGCTTGCCTATGGAGAAAAGTCTCTAAGACACAGCCAAATCCTATATTATAAATCTTTTTGCTTAGTCCTTCCTAAGAAGAAAACGACAGGACTTTGAGGATAGAGTCAAAGATAAACCCTACGTCCCCAGGGATATCTCTGAGCAGGGCACCTGTGTTTTTATTTTACCTAGAATGAGAGAAAATGCCAGAGGATGGAACTATGGTGATTCACAGGCAAAGGGGGACTGTTTATTAAATAGTCAAGGACAAGGAAGGAACATGACTAGATTTGTTGAGAAGAAATTACAGGGCAGGAGCACATTGCTGGACTTGTGCAACAAGTGAGTGTGAAGATATCAGTGCTTACCAAAGTTCCAGCAGAAGAGATCTCAGTGGACAGTCCAGTGAACATGATGATGACTTCTGTAAATGTGAGTCATTTACTTTCTACAGCTACTCATGACTCTGTTCCACCAACTCTGAACAAAGAGGTTACGGCTGTCAAGATTATATCATCTAAAGTCAACGACATGGACATCCACTCACAAAGGACATCCACTCTGTCAATAATAAGTCCTGCTGATTATTCACCCTGAGAAAAATGAAGATTAACACCAAGCTCCACTGTGCCATGGGGAACCAGCTGCCTCATGACAATTTGATTCATTCATGAAAAAGGCAGCAATGATTTTCTTACTTGAGAGGATACTTTTTCCTGATGCACATTTGCCTTCCTGGCCCATAAGACTTCTGTCAAAATTATCATCTGTAGACTTACAGAATACCTTATCCACAAATATGATTTATCTATAGCATCACTTCTGACCAAGGAACTTACTTGACAGCAAGTGCAGACCAGTAATAGGTTTTTGCTCATTAAATTCATTGATCTTACATTTTTCAGGAAGCAGTGGAATGTCATTTTAACGACTCAGAGCACCAGCTGGACGACCACGTTTTTAGGATGAGTAATGCAATATATGTTCTGAATCAAGGACTCACGTATGAATTATGCACAAATAATACAATGTATATTCAAATAAAAATTCTAATTATAGCAAAGGACACATTGCCATCAACTCCCCTCAAAATATGCCCGCTTGCTTCACACACACTGACACCAGAGTTCTTTTCACTTTCCAAAGCAGTTCTGGAACTCTGAGTTCCTGAGTGTTCTTATGGGTATGATCAAAATTACAGTGAAAGCTGCTGCTAAGTGTCATTTAATAGAAAGGCAGACTTTAACAATATTAGGCGTATCTTTCACCATTATTCACCAGATGTGGCACCACATGACTATTGGCTCTTCCTCAAAGTCAAAACACCATAAAAGGTAAAAGTTTTGAATTGGTTCCAGACATCAAGGCAGCTATGACACTCAACTAAAGCCAGTCTCATAAGATTTCCCGAACTGCTTGAAAAAGTGGTAATAATAATGGAATAAGTGGGTTTAAGGAGTACTTTGAAGAGGATCAATTGAAATGTGTCTTTTACTGTGCTATTTTTAAAAAATTTTAACATTCATCTTAATTTCTGATCTCACTATGTAGGATGCTGTTTTTTTTCACTCCTATCCAAGATTCACTGGTTAAAGAAACAGAAACAGAAAAATGAATAGTTCCTCTCTCTATTATTACAAATGATTTACAAGTAAAAATGTTACTTCCTGCCTCTACATCTTTGGGAGCTGCTAGTTCAGGGATCTTAATTTCCGAGGAAGGAACGGTTCTACCATAAAGAATCCAAAACACTGAAACTGTCAGCTGGCCATTTCCATCCCCAGTACTAATCCTACATAATCCCTTTGATGCCCTAGAATCCAGATAAGATCTATGAACACTGTAATGTAGCCGTGTCAGTGATTAGGATACTTCGTACAAGACTAGAGCTCCCTGCTGGACTTAAAGAAATAACATGCCATGTGGTAAGACAAGAGTTTTATATCTAGGACCTGAATGGATTCCAGAGGCTTAAAATGATCTCCTCGCACCTATGACAGCCAGCAAGCAAACCAGGTATCAGTTCTAAACTGTAAGAAACTGAATTCTGTCAACAAATTGAAATGAACTTGAAGAGGGACTGAATATCAGGTTAGATCTCAGACCCCAAACACAACTTCATGTAAGACTTATCCAACTCCGAGCAAAAGACCCAGGAAACCCATATCTAAACTCCTAACCCACAGAAACCAACAAGTGTGTGATCTTTCAAAATACTTTGTGATAACTTCACATGTAGTAAATTAATACAGCTATGTTGATTTTAATGACAAGGTAGAGAAGCACATGTCAGTGATACAAGATATCCTCGAAGGTACCTCTTAGGAATCACATATTCTTACACTAAAAAATAACAGAACACTAAAAGAATGCAAAACTATTGAAACTACTAGTGGCATAGATCCTTGAGGAATTCAGGTTTGGGATGTCATTTCGGTCACCTGGTTATGACTGGCAAAGTTGTTTACAGATGACAAGAGGCGTATGCAAAGAGTATAAAAAGTAAATTGTAAATTTATCAGCTATATCCCATGCAACTGTTTATAAAAATTAAAACTACAATAGTTATGAGTACTTCTTCCTTGTTTGTATACACACACACACACACACACACACACACACACACCCAGGAGAGAAGTTGAGAGGCAGAAACAGACATACCCATAATCATTTTGTTCTCACCCTCTCACTCTGCATCCAGCTCAATTTCCAAATCCTCACTCCGCTGGTGAGCAGGAGTCCGACTCACCAGACACGATGACACTGTGACCTGGAGTACAATTCTCCTCTCGGTGCCTCACCCAGCTCCAGCTGACCCACCCATGCAGGGGTCAGAGGAACTGCTTTGCAATTCTGTTCTGTGAATTTCCTAGAATGCCACAGGATCCTATTCTAATGTTTCAAATCCTTCCTCCATGCGTTCACAGTGGTTCTGCTTCCCTCACGGAAGCCTGACCGAAGGAGGCTAATTTTACCTCCTCAACCACTGACCATCCACGGTCCAAAGAAGTCCAAGTGCACAGATCTGCAAGGAAGACCGGAGACTGATGAGTAAACAATAGTAATTTCAGCCACTTCTCTCTAAAATTATTTTAAAGAAAAAAATAATAATCATGTGCTCATGTTGTTAAAAATTGCCAGAAAGGGCTGGAAATTTAGCTCAGTGGTTCTGGTGCCTGCCTAGCAAGCACAAGGTCCCTGGTTCGATCCTGGTAACCACATACAACATTACCAGGTGTGGTGACTCATGCCCACCAGCAGTACCACACACCACAGAGCCTGTCATCCCAGCACTCAGGAGGCAGAGGCAGGAGGATAGCTGAGTTCGAGGCTTGCCTGGGCTACATAGTGAGCTCAGGGCCAGTCTGAACTACAAAGTGAGACCCTGCTCAAAAAAAAAATGCCAGAAATATAAAAATTGCATTTTATAAAGGTGAGGACACTTGCCTCCACCCCGTTTGCACAATCCTACATGGGAGAAGCACTTGCTCTCACACACAGAGTGCAGGAGACAGGACAGGAGTGAAGTCACGTCATACTACTGCACCATGGTCATTAGCCTTTGGTGGTCCCCTCATGGGCCACAAGAAAACACAGTTGGAAAGGAGAGGAAGAGGACATAAAACACCTCTTTAAAAGAGTAGGTCCACCATCCTTGTGAAAAACATTTGAAAAAAATCATTCTGAAGTGTGAGGAAACAGCAGAATGCAGACTCTTAGAAGCTAAGCAGGACAAGGAGAAAATGGACAGGACAGCAACCTGAACAGGCAGCACAACTCTCAGGAAATGTTCCTGAAATAGGAAGGGTCTGGACAGATTTCTAGAACACAAGGAGAACTCAGTGCCAATGAACTCAAATTAACAAAGATAAAAATAACCAAAGTTTCACTGATTAGAAAATTCAGGTGAGGCCTGGACTCAAGAGCTTAAGCAGAGAATGTAACTTAAAAAGGGAAGCCCCACTAGCCCAGCCAACAGCATGAGGAATAACAGCAGGAGGAGAGATGGCAAAAAGGATAAAGACCAAAAAAGGGAAGAAATAAACATAGTTTTTCTCTTTCTCACATTCCCCTTCTCTCTTTGTTCCAGCTAAATGTAAATTAAATTTCTTAGAATGTGGCTAGAAAAAGATATCCCTTGCCCTCCACCCTACAACCCCCATTTCCTGACTCATGAGTACACAGTGTGTATGAGGGGTGGGAGCATCCCATAATCTATATGATCTGCATGAAAAAGAAAATGACTTGTACAGGAGAATGTGCAGGATATAGTGCAGTATCTCAATACATTAGTTGAGAAATTATAATTTAGATCAAACACTAATTTAATTGGAAATAATTTAATTTTATCTACAAAAGTGACTTTCAAAAAATGGGAGAGAAATATAATCAGAAAAGAAAAACATTAAATATAATCTAATTTTTAGTGGTCGCCCTTGAATGACTCTAAGGCCTAGAAGCTCACAGCTAAGCAGTCATTAGCAAATCACTAAAGAACTGATGAAACTTAGCTTATAGTATACAACATTTTGAAGCAGAGGTATTGCAGTAAATTAGATGTGATACAGTTTATTAATGCTATTTTTTAGGCTTCAAAACAAGAACAATCACTGTTATACACCATTTCCTAACAATAACATCTGACATTAATAAAACCTTACTGTATGTTAAACTTGCTCTGTATTAGTAAGCATAGCCAAGTGTTTTATTGTATTTAATCACCATAACTCTAAAAGGGGAACACTGTTATTATTATCTCCACTGCACAGTAAGAAAATTCGAGTTGAAATACTAAATAATTTAATGAAAGACACACAGTGAAAAAGAAACAGGGCTCAAACTCGCAGTCACCTGGCACACATACTCCCACGTTTTCACGCACTAGCCCACGCCAATTTCTTGTGGTCACAGACCTAAAAACATCCACCCTACTTTAAACACTAGTGTTCAAATGTTTTCCAGTGAAAAGTTTTTTCATATGAATTTTACATGTTTTTCATATATATCCTCTTGTATGAAATTCTAACAATTACTTCTGTTATTTTGTTGATCCTGTTCTCTTTCAAAAAAAAATTCTGCAAAGTCTAGGTTTCATTTAAATTCAGCCCTAGTTGGAAAATATTTGGCAGTCTCCTGAGTCCCACTACACTGGTGTGAATTGCTGACCTGGTTCTAAAGTGACGAACAAATTCGCATGCGGTCTTTAGGGAAAGAGTAGAGTTATTGTTCATGTCCCATTTATGTGGAATGCTGACCTTTCATAATAACCTAATGCTTAATGTTAATGTTTAACGAATAAAAATAATTGAGTTTGTGCTTTAACAAGCTTCTTGGGCTTTTTGTTATTGTTGTTATTTTTAAAACCCAATGAATAGTCCACTTGCAATCAGTCTTGGGAATAATGATATTGTTTCATCTTGTATAAGGTAAAAAAAAAAACCAACTGTACACTTGAACCTATATACCTTTAAGCTGGAAAAGAAGCTGGTAGGTAGAAAACAACTATCTCTATTTTCACACCAAAAAAGAGAAGTGGAAAACCCATTAGTTATCTAAGTATGTGATGATAAACAGGCACATATCACGGACTGTTGGATCGATGACACATGGATATTGACTCTGCTCATATAATAAGGTGCCAGCGTCACTAACAAAATTTGCTCATTAGAGACTGAAATCATAATCTGTGATACTGTGAGAGTTAATCCTGGCTGTTGCTTTGAGTGGATTGAGATCTACCTAGAAAATGGATAAATTACATTTCTGGATACATCTGTGAGGGTATTTCTCAAACATCTGGGATGTGGGGCAGTGAACTAAATGGGGAAGATCTGCCCTCAGCGTGAGTGGTATCATCAAGTAGGCCGGGAGAGCGACTGGAACCAACAGCGGCAGGGAGACCCTCCCGTGCTCGCACGTGCGCAGCCTCTCTTGAGCTCGTGCGTTCTTTGCCGCGGTCCTCGCCCACGGACATCAGACAGCAGCTTCTTTAGCCTGTGAAAGCAGATGTGCACCAGCACATTTCTAGGGCCGCTTCAAGGCCTTCAGTCTGAGACAGGGGCTGTCTTATGGTCCCTCCAGTTCTGAGGCTGCCAGCTGCTCGGCCTGGAGAGTTACCGGTTTCCTCCACTCTACAGCCTGCAAATGGTCACCATGGGATTATTCAGCCTTTGCTAGTGGAAGCCAATCAAATAAATGTCTTCCTATTTATTTATTCATTTAATTATGGGCTTATTTATTAGCTTGTATCTCTGGAAAGTCCTGAGTGCAGATACTTAACATACTTCAGAATCAGAAAATGTTTGTTTGCTTGTTGTTCCATAGAGTTATTTAAATTATTTCCAGAAATTATTCAGGTGAAATATGAAATGCTATGTTTGTAAAGGGGTATATTTGCTTGCAAGGGAAAATAAATTTCTAAATCCAGCTTAATAAAGGCAGAGATTAACGTAAGAGTAAGAGGGCGAATTGTGCCTGAGCACTTAGAGACAGGAGGTATAGGGCACGCAGACTCCGGGTAAGGCGCCCCCTAGGTTAGCCAGGCCTGCTGTCCTCAGCGCTCACCTTGGGCAGTTAAACGGCCACTGCACCCTCCTGGATAGGAGTCCCAGCTCTTCAGCTGTGGAGTGTTCTCTCTGGAACCCTAATTCTATAGCGCACCCATTATGGCCCCAGGCTCCAACTGAAAGGCAATTTGAAGGAAAACCTTTGATAAGTAGAAACCACTAATCTGTATCTATTATCTCCACCAACAAAAACGGTAAAAGAAACACATGGGAAGGCTGCAGTTCCCTGTCTGACATTCAGATGAAAAAACAAAAACGCGTGGTGGTGTACGAGGACTGCCCAAAGGCAAAAATGAGGATACCCAAACAGCTTCCTGGGTCAGATTTTCTGTTTTTAATGCATACAGAATATTTAAATTCAATTTGAGATTACTGTAATTAAAAATAAATGTTTAATAATGTTTTTGAATTTAACAAAATCTATTTGAATAATACAACTGAATTTAATATCTTCAACATGCACATTTTCAGGTGGACATTTTCTGAATAATAGGTAGAAATTTTGAGTACAAAAGTTAGTCTGTTATTTGTAAAAGTACTTGCATGATATGCTGACAGTAAGATTTCAATAGTGGCTCAAGAAAAATATCTTAGTGAATTTACATTCAATTTTGTTAAATGGGTTCATAAAATACTAATTTTAATTTTAAAACAACACTGGCTAATATGTCTTTTAAGTATATTTCTGGTATTCAACTGTCTAACCATGCATGTATATTATATAGCTTAACCTACAAAGCTGTATGAAAATGTTAAAGGTACTGCTGGTTTTCACTAATATAGAAACATTTCTTATTTATCCTATTATTTTGCCTTCAATCTAAAAAGCATTTTCTATTTTCTGCAGAATTCTTAATAGCATGCTTTCAACAGAAGAGTAATTTTAAATTCACCAGCTGATTTTAATCTATCTTTCCTTTATCCACAATTTTATAAGTTTTATTAAGCATCCACTTTGTAAAAAGCACCATACATACTCAGCAATGCAATTAGATTCTGACTAGCTTTAATCAATGATTAAACTTCCATTTTACTCCCTTTTTTACAATTCCCTAACAGAGGGAAGAAATACATACACGAATCGGTGAGTCCTTAGGTAATTGAGGATTGATTACATTTCCTAATAACTTACTTGTTTTAATTGGTTTGCCTTGCTTCTGTACTCACTTTATTGTAGGATTCTCCCTTAGCAATCTTCCTCTGTGCACTCTGAAATGACAAGTTAATGTTAAGGGAAAAAAAAACTAACATTTTTGTACATAATTAATCACAGACTCATCTTGATCTTCCTTCTTTAAGTGGAACTATTATAGAAGTCAGGATTTTTCTAATTTCAAATTTTATGAAGGTGAATTTGCTGCTATCTCAGTAAAGAAAATTTCATTGATGGACACACTATTGACTAGTATGTAGGCAACAATGTACTTGATGGTTTTTGAACTATGTTCATTGCTGCCCGAAGTATAATATGAAAAGTTCTATAAGTGTTATGATATGGAATTCATGTTCTAGCTTTCTTCAAAATACCTCACTATAAGCCCCATTTAAATTTTTTTCTTGCTTTTATGAAAAATAAGACAAAATTGCATTAAAAATAAAGAATAAAAATTGTTAATACAGTTTTTATTTTTAATAATATCTATTTATTACATAAAAATAAAAAACAGATAGCATTGTTTATTTAGCATTAACCATATTTTGCAACTTTTTCTCAAAAATAAATTTAGAAACTAAGTTCAGTTATGGGACACTAATAAAACATCTACAGATTACATCTTGAAGGGTAGAAACAGTGCGGTGAGAACCTGTGAGTTAAGAACCATGCATAGGCGACCAGAAGAGAAAGGCTAAAATTTCAGGAGAGTTGGGAGGAAAGGACAAAGGAGCTAAGGACTAATCAGCCCTAAAGATATGCAGACTGAGACCATCATGTAGCGAGAAATCCAAAAAGCTATTGAGGGGAGTGAGAAGTTATTGTAAATGTGTTCTAGAATGCATGATTGATATTGTGAAATAGTAAATATTCAAAGGGAAATAGGGTTTAGGGAGTAAGTAATGAGGAAAGAAAAAATTGATGGTAAAAAAAGACAAAGGAAGCAAAGCTTGCATATATAGGGGTGGGGGCGTGGTGGTAGGGCAGGTAGAGGAAAGGGAAAAATGAGAATTAAGTTGTGTCATATACTGGTACAAATTCTCACTGTGGAGTATATTTGGGATGTGTATATATAATGTACCAACAAAATGTAACAATTAAAGAAAGAAATCATTTCTTTAGCAATAACTGACTATTCTTCAAAATGAAAGTTGATGGATGAGATAGAGATAAAGAAGAAATAGGAGAAGTCTTTAGTCAAACAGGAAAGTAATACAGTAGGAAACACTATATCCAAGAAAAGCAAAAGTCAAAACACTGGAAGATAACAAAAAGATTGAAGATAACAAAATTCTTAGAACATCCAAGAAAAATTTCTGTGCTAATGAAGGGTCTATCCTTCATGCCCTATTCACATGTAACTTTTGTGCACTTAAAATATGACAAGCATAATTAAGGAATTTTAAATTCATATTTCAATTTCATTAATTTTAACTTACATAACCATTTTGGCTACGTAGTGGACAGTGAACTTACAAGATACGAATGTGGCTAGTTTATTCACATGGTGTATGTTTCATTGCCACATGACCTCCTTCTGTGCTCAATCAGACACAGGCTGCATGCCTGCCTGTTCAAAAATACATCTCTTTACTCTGAGCACATAATATTACCTATTTTTTCTTATTTCCTTGAATGGATATGTACATTTAGAATAAGATTTTGATATTAAGAGAATGTATAAGGTCACACAATTAGGTTGGTAAAAATTCCTGGGGTTGCAAAAATGTCTCTTGTGCACCTCCCAGTTTGCATCTCCCAACTAACCTACTCACCACCCAGAGATGCTGTGTTCACTGCTAAGCACTGAGAGTAGCACAGAAATGGTTCTGATGTGGATGTGGCCCTAAAGAGGATGAATGAACAGAGAATTGAGAATTGCTCAATGGTGTGGTGAGATTCAAAACAGAAAGAACAGATAGGAGTCAGTATTTAAGGAGAACCATCTTTGGAATATGTTCTAAAATGCAAGGGTGGTTGATGATAGTTGACAGTTTTTTCACCCTTTACATACACTCGATGGAAGACGGCCAAGAGAAGAACCCAGACTCATCTCTGCTGAAGAAGCTGAGCTGCATATTGAGGAGAATTTATTTGTTCTTAATTCCAAATTGTGGAAAGAGATTATAGATCTGAGGATATTTCTCAGAACAGATCTGAGATGGCGTAAACTTCAAGAGCAGATATCTGAACTCTGTGGATAACAGAACACGCCTGCAAGCTCGAGGTAGGAAATGGGGGACAATGTAGGAAATTGTTCCATGTTATATACTCACATAGACTATGACACTAATCTCAAATAAATTGAGAGTAGGTGGACATCTATGGTAGGTAGCCAGGTTGTTTTATCAGTTCCAAAAGTCATGTCAGGCCCATCACTGATATCAGTAAGTATGAATTAAACATCAAATCATGGATTCCCTAGCATGAATTGGACATTGTTCTGAACATTGTATTGTCAGGTTGGATGGAAATGTCATCATCCATGTGGTCCATCTGTTGTCGATTTCTGAGTCTTGTATAACCATGTGTGAGGATTAGGTAATGCAACATGTTTTTGCTATCAAAACTAGAGCACTGACTCTTGCCAAGAACATGAAGTAGACACACTCCCTCCTATCCCACTAAGTACTGCTAAACACTCCTGGGCAGAAATCTATCTATCTATCTATCTATCTATCTATCTATCTATCTATCTATCTATCTATCACCTATCTATCTATAAAAAGCTGTAAATTGGAAAGAAGGCCAACCAGGGACCACTCCAAGAAACATAAAATGATATAGCAGTGAGTTCCTTGAGTTTTCATTTTGTTTCATTTATCCCAAACTAAAGAAGTTAGCCACCCAGAAATGCTTATAGACTCAGATAAGAAAAGCCCAAACAAATGTATTTTCTCTTGAGCCAAGCGATGGGGAGTTAGCCAGTCAAATAATTTGAAAACATATTAATTCTTCTACTCCAGACAAACACCGTAGAAGAAAAAGGTAGCTTCATTCTTCCTTCTGCAACCCATTGCCACAAAGGTCAAGTGTAGATTTTAGACTTCTGCCTGTATGAGGCCACAGTGACATGTTCCCAGGCGCCTTTCAGCATGGTGCAGAGAACGCCAGGTAGAGAGCCAAGACTTTCATCACCCCACCTCTGTGTAATCAGATAAAATGGAGACCACGTGAATATCCAGAACTACTCCCAGCCCAAAGAAGTGATGGGGGTGTCTTCCTATCCCTGCAGAGGTGGTTCCTTGCACAGGCCTACTGGACAGAAAAGATGCTCATCATGGCCCCGTGGTATTCAGGCCACCTATACTGTAATCCCGGGGAAGATCACCTTCAGCATTCCCACACTTATCCAGTAGTTACAAGGTATTAAGACAAAAGATGTCAATAGAGAGACCAATGAAACATGGCAGTACCTTTTCCCTCTGCTTGTATGCCAGATCAGTTTCAGAGAAAGCTAGCTAAAATGGTTTAGATGACATCCAAGTCCTTAAAATATAGCATGAAGACATCCAAACCTCTAGCAAAACTAAATTTGAAGAGACAAATAGAGTCTCCAAATTCAGGAACAAAAAAAAGGGAAGTCAGTCACTGTAGGCTGTGCAGATATCAAAAATAATAAAGGTATCCTATGAACAACACCACTCACCTACCATTTAGATGAAATGAACTTATTGAAAAACACAACCTACTTCAATTCAGTCCCAATTTATATATTCCTAAAACAAAACTGACTTTGTGATTAAGCATTTCCAAAGAAGAAATTTGCAGGTTCATATGATTTTGTAGAGGTTATCCCAAATGTTTAAAGAAAAAAATGACACTAATTTTAAAATACGCCTTCCTGGGTATAGAAGGACAGGTAATAGTTCCCAACACATTTTATGAAGTTAATATTATCCTGATACCAAAGCCTGACAAAAATTATACAAAAAAATCAATACAACTTCAACAATCAAAAACTGCAGACCAATATACCTCAAAGACGTAGATGTAAAATGCTCAACAGCATTTTAGCAAACAAATTCAGTGACATATAAGAGGAATTATGTATCATTTTCAAGTGGGATGTATTCCAAGTTTACAAAGATAGTTCCATCTTCAAACACTAATTAATATTATCCCCAATGCAAAAAAGCAGAAGAAAAAAATCACTTGATCATATCAAACAATGTAGAAAAGCATTTGATAAAATTCAGTGCTCCTTCACGCTGAAAAATATTTTAAACTCATAAAAACAGGAATATGAAAAAACTTTTTCAACTGATAAATATTAACCAAAACCTTATCATTAACCTATGCTTAACTGTGAAAGAGGAATATTTTCATCATAAAATTGAAAATAAGATTAAAAGGTTTATTTTCATAGCTCTTGCCCTAAATTGTGCTGTTTTGGGGAGGTCAATAAACTAGCAAAAGAAAGGAAAGTCATGCAGATAGTTGAAGAACTACTGATACAGAAAAGATACCAAAGTCAGCTGCACAAAAACTACAACTTATAGTGAACTCAATAAGTTTGCATGATACAATGTAAACATATGAAACTTAATTATATTTTTATGTATTAACAGTCAACAGATGGACAAAAGCTTAACAATATACTGTCATACATTAAATATTTATATATCCATGTGTAAATATTATATGTATACTTATATATACATGAAAGGTATAAAATGTATACACTATCACTATAAAACATGAAATATAATTACATATATATTTATATAGAAATGTGCAAAAATGTACAAGATCGTCTATACTGTAGCTATGTGACACTGATAAACATAGTCAAAGAGGATTTAAATAGATGGAAAGATACACCAGGCTCAAGTATTAAAAAGACTCACCATAATAGTCAATTATTACAAAATAATACACAAGCTTAACTCTGGCTGTCAGAACTTTAAGAACTGTTTGACAGATATCGAAAAGATTACACTATTTTTATATGTAAAGGAAAAAGAACTAGACTGGCTGAAATAATGTTATAAAAAGAATAAAGTGGGAGAGATGAGTCTACTCAATTTAAAGACTTACTGCACAACTACTGTAATCAAGGATGTGTAGTACTGATGGAAATACAAAAACCGCATCAACAAAACAGAATAGAAACCAGAAATAGAACCACATAAGTGTACCAACTGATTTTTTGCAAAACTGTCCACAAATGACTCGATAAAGATAGCCTTTTCGGCACATGGTGCTACGGTAATTGTATATCCATAGACAAGAAAGACGAACCTCATTCTAAGTCTCACACTTTATATAAAAATTAACCTAAAATAGATCATGGGGCTAACTATAAAATATAAAGCTAGAGCATTTTAGAAAAACTAGAAGAGAACATTTCTGAAATCTGCAGCTAGGAAAATGACTTTTAAATTTTATACTAAAAACGCAACCCTTAAAAGGAAAAACCATGTCAAACTTTAATATTTGGCATTGCGGAAGATCTTAATAAAAGGATGAATAGATGACCGATAGAGTAGGAGAAAATATTTGCAAATCATATATCTGACAGCAGACTAGATTTAAGAAAATATAAACATCCTCACGACTTAACCACAAGAAAGCAAACCACCCAACTAGGACACTTGCAAAAAATATGAAGAGACATTTCACCAAAGAAAATACAGAGTCAACAAATACATAAAAAGATATTCTACATATTTAGCTATTGGGAAATGGAAATCAAAACCACAGTGAGATACCACTACACCTCTATCAAGGCCATTAGGATAAAAATTATTGACAATACCACATGCTAGTAAGGACATAAACCGCTGACTCACACACACATTGCTAAGAGGAGTGTAAAATACTATACCTGCCCTGGTGGAATTTGGCAATTTCTTCATCAGTTGCACTTCTAGAATTTATCCCTGAAAATTTAGGAGTGATATTTACTAAGAAACTTGTATCTTTAGGTTAGTAATAGAGCAGAAACAATCCAGGGGTCTTTTGGTAAGTGGATACTTAACCACTGTGGTCCATCTACACTGAAATACTATTCAGCAGTGACAAGGAAGGAACCATTGGCCCATCCAACAGCCTAGACAAATCTCCAGAGATTTATATGAAGTAGAAAATAACATTCTGAAATCAGAAAATTATAGAAACACAAGATACAGTAAAGAATGACATAGAGGGAATACAAGTAGGTAGATGTAGGTATGATTAAAAAAGAGATTTTTGCATTGGTAGAAATGTCTTGTATCTTGGCAGTGTCAGTATCATTACCCTTTCTTGATATTATAGTATAGTTTTTTTTTTAACTGAGTTCACGGTACATTTTAAGTGTACATTATTGTAGTATAGCTTGACCTGCTAACCTTAGGAGCAAATCAGGTAAAGGATATATGACATACTGTTTCTTGCAGCTGCGTATGAATTTATAATCAGTTGAAATAGTTTTAAGAACAGAACTCAAAGAGTAAATATAGAACACAAGGACTGTTCTGAAAGGCTTTCTTGAAATGGAGTTTGGGGCAGTATTTGATAGCACATATACTTAAAGCTATAGCACATGAAAAAGGAAGAAAACTACAATGTTAGAAAAACAGATTAAGGCCAACAGAGAGAAAGAGCTTTTCAGTGGTAAAATGAAGGATGTCTAATACTAGCATGAGCAGCCTGCAGCAGTGAGCTTCCGTCTCAAGGAGACGGAATGTGCTCAAGGAGAAAGAATACTGCAATAGGCAGGACTGCATTTGCAAGAGGCTGGATCTCGTCAGGGAATCTCGGATTCAAATGTCAACAGAGGCTGGATAATGAGCATGCGCTATTACCCCACGCTGAGGAGAGAAACTAAAGAGGCGACGCGGGGCAGCGGGCTGCGGAGCGCTGAGGAGCCATCTGCCTCTCCGCTCTGGGGTCCACTTTGCCAAATGCTGATTCGACGCAGTGAAATCCTCAGGTGTTTCCACCCACGTTGGAAATCCAGCTTTGTAGGTGAAGTCACCCGATATACTATATATTATTTACTAAGAAACTTGTATCTTTAGGTTAGTATTATAGTTAATATTATATAGTTACAATATACTTATTAGATTGTATACCGAGCTCAAATACTGTGTGAGAACTAAAACTGCACAGTCAAAATAACTCACCTGAATTCTATCCTGTCGTTCAATTGGAGCACTTTAAATCAATAATGAACAGCGGCTTCTATCTATGCATCCTTGAATTTTGATTTCTAAAAGATTTTATATTGTTAAGCCATTATAAGTTGGTTCCACGAAAATATCCTGAGTGTATATCTCATTTGCCGCAATTTGTATTCGATATCAAGGTCATAGTTAACAGCAATCTCTTTCTGGTAAGCCCTGCATATAATGTGCTACCCTACACCCTCTCTGAAGCTTCAATTTAAATCAGCTTTAATTTTCTTGCTGAATATATTATCTTTACTACCAGTGAAGACAAATAATGATATATTATGTTTCACTGTTCATATACACTTCATATGCGTATTTTTCCTGACATGATTAGAATTTTCTTGAGGGAACAATATAAAGTCCTAAATTTTGTTTTTCTGCCCTCAGTATTGGTTACCACAATTTGGATCTTCTAGTGCACACTCAAAAATAGATGGATTGCAAAGATTTATTTACCACTGGACCCCATGTGAAATAAAATTATTGAACATACTCCTAGACTAAAAAGGAAGTACTGGGATCCGTGAGCTGGAAGATTGATCCGGGCCTATTTTTTAGACCTCTACACTCGGTACATGTCACGTTCCCACTCCATCAGCAAGTCTTTCTCTCCTGAATTTTCAGCCCCAGTTATGTTTCCCTGGAAGCTTTGGAGCTGTCCAACAGGCCTCGCTGGGGCCATGCATTCCCTGCTTTCAAATCCAAAAGAAAAAAAAATAGAAATAATGAAGTTATCTCTGCGTTACAGAGAAACTGTGGCCTTGGGGCAATTTGCATTATAGCACAATTTAGACAGCACTGATCAGCCCGCACAGAAGATCAAACATACATATTCTTATTTTCCTTTTTTTTCAATTTCATGGAGATGTTATGCTACAGTGTCTACCATGTCGAGGGTCATTTGAAGGTCCCGTGGCAGAATTTCTATAAATCAGGTGGAGTAATTGAAAATATGGTAAGTGGCAGCTGACAACAGAGAAAGTACTAATTCCCAAGCTAACAAGATCTTCAATTTCCTACTTATCCATCAGGCACTGAGGTTTTGAGCTGTGACAATAATGTGATGCTCAAAAAACATAAAATTATCAGAATTCAGTTAACTTTACACTAAAGAGGAAAAGGTATACACAGATACGCATGCACACAAGCATGAGCACGGACCCACACAAACACACATACACAACTCCTTTCATCATCAAATAAAATGAAAAAAAATAAAAGGCTATGTACAGGTCTTTGATCATCAAATATAATATAACAGGTGGGAAAAGATAAAGTTCAGTATCATTGATGTCTACAGAAGCTTCATCAATATCTCTCAAGGCACAAGAAAGGAATTTGGATTTACTCATTACCCAGTGTAAACATGAATCCAAACATGACATAAGTATGTACAAATATTACCTTGATAAAAATGCTTATAATTTACTCTAAAGAATTTTTAGTTCCATAAGAAAGTCTGAACATCAAAACAGTTTCAGAATTGCCTGCATGCGGAACTGAAAGAGGTATTAGTTTAGAACCGTGCGCTGGGCGCTGGGCCCCACACAAGCCCTGACCTGCTAAGAGAGCAGAGCCTCCTGCTTCCAGAGCTGTCTGGGTTGTAACCTGTGTTCCCTCCCAGGAAGCCTCGTTTCCTTTAACTTTTCCTTGCTTCCATCAAACGTCACACTTACTACATTCCTTCATTCAAACTGTTGTCTCTTTTTCCTTCTCCACATTACTTGGTGTTCTTTAATGGGTTGTTTTTGCAGAAAGAAAAAAAAAAAAAACAGAGAAGAAAACCAAAAAGACCTGCATCATGCAGGGTATTTCAGCTTTAAAATTCAATGCTGAGTACACAAGCTGCCTTGGGAATGGCTGACCAGAATTCCTGGGGTCCCAGAATGAAAACCTCAATACCAGAGCAGCCTCCTCAGATCTTGAAACGCCATAGAGCAGTACAGAGGAATGAGACAGTCTCCCCAGTATTTCATGTCACCTTTTAGTCCTGAAAGAACAAAGGTTACCAAACGACAGACATTCCCCTGCCCTTCAAAGCGCGGTTTTCGGTGGTACGGCTCTGTGGCAGATCTGGGTTCCATGAGCGCCGCAGAGACAGTCTTATTCGGGCTTTTTATTTATTTATTTATTTTTTCAACCTACCACAAAAGAGGACGTCAACTGGTGGACCAGCTCCGTCGCGGACCATCTCCTCCTGCCCTTTGCTCCCTCAAGAGCAACCGAGCCAAGGTTTTAAAACGCACTGGACAGGAAGCTCCTCTGCCCACACTGCGAAGGCTCAGGCCTCCAGGCTGGAGGAGGCCGCGCCTCGCTGCCTCGGCCCTTCGCACCCCTGGGGGCTGCCCTTGTCTGCGGCTGCGCCTTCTCTCCCCGCCCCCCACTCCAGCCACAGCAGTGCCTGCACCGTCCCTAGAGTACCAGACAGGCTCTCACAGGTATTATTCTAGAAAGAAGGCAAAAAATTTCATAAAATACTTGTAATTTACAATCACTGAGGAGTCAAAAGTTGCATACTTTCTGAACTCTAACTCACGGAGTTCTCCCTCACCCTGGAATGCATGGAAAACCTTCAGTATTTACTGATAAGGTGAGAGCTGTGAGGTTTCAGGTGAATTCATGGTTTAAACTGAGTGGATATGTGAAGAGTGGAGAGCACTTTTAATGGCTTCTTTGGGGACACGGAAGCTGCCTTCACTCTCAGACCCACTGCCACACTCACACCGTGCTAAGACGGAGGCACGAGAGATGCGGACGAATCTCAGACCACGCCCTTGAACCTTCGCTACAGTCCCAACCCTGCTCTGTACGCAAATCAGTTACCCTGACTCCTTCCTGGATCTGGAGACTGGAGGGCAGGGTGATGCTCTGGTTTCAGTTCTTTATCTCTGACCCGTGCTTGCTGATCTAGAGTGCATTTCTCCCTTGTTTTCTAACCTTCTCCCTCTCTGGGTCTCTTGACCTGGTAGAGTCCCTCTTCCAATTTGTCCGCCGACCTTTGTCTGATGGTCCAGATCCAGTCAATGCGGTGGAGAGATGTACTTCTCCAGACAGAGATGCATCGCTTTGATCTTTTCAGAAATACCATGCTTGCCACCCGCGCCGAGTGCTGTCAGCAGGCAGTCTCCAGTGTCAGCTCCTTCAAAGGCTGTCTCAGCTCCAAAGTGCTCTGTCTGCCCCCAAGCCGCATCCTCTTTGGGACAGCATCACTAATGGCCAAAGGATGGACTCTCACAGGAGCAGTACATGTTCCAGAGCTCCCTGTCAACTGGTCAGAGCCTTCTTAATCCAACTTCTCCCTCTCCCTAACCTGTTTCCACTTCCCTTTTTTAAAAATGGGTGCTGATTCCTAATAAATATTTTTTGCACTCGAAATATCATGTCATGATATACCCTGGAGAACCCATGTGACATTAAACTTCAGCTGTCCTAATTAAGACA
This sequence comes from Thryonomys swinderianus, assembly GCA_004025085.1. Taxonomy (NCBI): domain Eukaryota; kingdom Metazoa; phylum Chordata; class Mammalia; order Rodentia; family Thryonomyidae; genus Thryonomys; species Thryonomys swinderianus. The sequence continues at coordinate 26,120 of PVIC010000231.1, forward strand.
AATGTCAAAATTTGAAGGCATAGAACAGCAGAATATAGGTGAGCAACATCGTATGACTGATCTATCACTGAACTGATGCTAAGAATAATGACTCCCCGTGCATCTCTGTTCTTAATATCAGGCAATAAAGGAAGAAAAGCTACTTTGTTTTCTGAATCCTTAAGCCAAAAATCTCTTCTATCTCACCCTTTAGAATACCTTCATTCATTTTAAGCTGACAATTCTTTTACAAAAATAAAAAAAAATCCATAAACCAATGATCAGAGCATAGTTAGGTTTTAAATGAGCATCTGGCAGATCTGAACTTTGGCATCACAGAATTTAAAACTTTAAAGGATTTCACTCTGAAATTTGTCAATTAACAGTATCTGTTTGTCAGAAACTCATTTTAAAATAGATAATCTTTAGTTGTAGGAAACTTTAGGATGAAATGAGTACATTTTATTTCAAGATATAGTGAGTTTTCTTTCACTGTTTCTGTTGCTGGCTTGTTCCACTATGTAGGGCTAAAATGATTCATCCCTACTTTATTATGATATTTATTTCTATTATTTGAAATAAAACCAACTGTAAGCCCATGCAGTTAACACTGAAGAGACAGCTTCGGTGCATCCAACCCCATGCATAGGCATCGCCTTCTCTTTACCTGAGGGTGGCGCTGTTTAGCACTCTCAACCCTCTAGGCACCGCGGAGCCTCTGAGCTCATCTCCGTGCCAAGCCCATTTGGCTCGGCCCCTCAGGAGCAGTTCTGAATTCCAAAGGCTGCTTGTTTGAAAATTCATGAGCTCCTCAGTGATGCAGTTCCCTTTTTGGCTGCCCCACTGCTCAGTTAGTTCAGACAACAAGCTGCTTAGGGATGGATCACTTTTTTCTCTTAGCTGCCAAAACCTTCAGGGGGACTGGTATTTTACTGCTATTGTGGAATTTTCAGAAGTTTGGAAAACAGAGGATTTTATTTTTTGTTTTGTTTTGATATAGAACATTTTGACAATGGCTTTGGCAGTGATACAAAAATCTCCATGCTTGTAAACCAGAATAACATTTGCAGCCATCTGGCTTCCATGTAGCACCCTCTGAGTGGGACAGATATAAAAACAGCTAGCAACTGAGAGGTTTAAAGTGGCTTTCCCATTAGTATCTGAGCTGAGCTCTCCTATGATAAAGACAGGAGGCCATGAAGGAGCGGCTGGTTCTTCATTAGCGCACTGATCATAATGAGAGCTGTCTCACGCTTTCTCAGTTGCTTAACTTCTCGATCTCCCGCCACTACCATCACATCATCCACTCAGATTTCTAGACTCAAACTTTTCTTAAATATAACATCTTCCACTTAAAACACTATACAATCTACTGAAAGATCTACTATAGGCCTAGATATGTTGAGAATTCCTCCTTTTGACTATGAGAGGGCAGGACTCTATAGGGAAACTTTAAAACCATATAACAGGAATTCCTATCTTTTACATTTTCATACCAAGGGATGGTCTTTACAGGATAAACATTAGGTATTTTAATAGGTTGTTTTTAAATAAAACAAATGATTCTAAAAATTGAAAAGACATGGTTCTTTTAAATGTGAAACTATCCCTCTTGACCTCTTTAAAATTATTTGTTTATTATAATCCTCACCTTCACCTAGCAAGATAGATACATAAAACCTCCAACTTGGTCTTTTGCCAATTTCCAGAACTAGACAGAATTACACTCAATTACACTCAATGCCCTGGAAATAAACTCGCAGAGCTTGTGCTCAGATGAGTGAAATGATTCAGGGAGAAGTTTCTGGACTTCCCCATTAATCATGTTTCCCTGCCTCAAACCCCTTCCTACTGTTAACAAGTACCATCTACTAGGAATGTGGGAAGGAGCTCTGTGTTGTCACTTATTTTGTACTTTTTCACATAAAGTAACTTTTTTTTTTAATCTAAGACTTTCAGTGATTTCTCACTTAAACTGTCAAATTCAGAAAATTCAAGCTAGAAGAAATCCGACAGGAATCTTCTTAAGTAAATGAGCGTGCAGAAGAAAGATGATGGAATGGTAGGGTCCTCAGCAACACGAGTTTCCCCTATGCTCCTGCACATCTCCCTGCACAGTCACGCTATTAACAAGGGATGGTTTCGTGCACTTGGGCTGGTGATTTACAGAGTTGCTTCCTGATTTAATAGAGTGCTAGAAAGGATTGTTGTTATACCAACTAAAAAGAATCATAAAATGGTAATGAATGTTATGAAACTTCATGAATATTTTATCTGAAGACAAGCTATCAGATTTATTTTAAGGTTAAAGAACACATAGACCATAAATCAGGTCCACGATGTGGTTGCTTGAAGCTCACAGTTGCTAAGAACTATTTACACGGTAGGCAAGGCTATCTGTGGGTGTTTATTCGGTCACATATTAGAACTCAGCTAAGGTAGAGGTAAAAAAATCCATTTTAAAATAAATCACCTTAAAAGGATCATCAGAGATTTCTAGGGAGGTGAGAAGCATTTTGGAAACAAAATTAGCTTTATTGAAATTTTCTCATTGACATTATTCGGTGTTCAAAACAGTAATAAATACAAGCTTATGATGCCACTATAAAAAGAGATAATAAGCATAAGGTTATTCTTTAGCTATGAATCCCACATATAACTATCATTTATATTAAATCTTTAATGTACCACCACTTTTAAGGCAAGTTTTCATTAGCAATATTTATAGTCAGCTTAGAATTCATTACTCATTTTTGTTAGCTAGGTATGTTTTATTTCTTCAACAGGACCTCATAAAAATTATTCTTCCCTAATCTACACTAATAATACAGAAATAAAATTCTACTCAATATTTATGGAATTTTTCTTCCAACTTGGCAACGAGTTGAGAACAGTCCCCTTAATTTCATTGGTTAAGTTTCTTTCTTTTTTATGATTGCCAAAGAGTAGCATATGTTATTTAAATGCGGGGATAAAGTTTGGGGAATTTTCTATCTGCCAGTGGAAACTGAAACAAGTAAAATAAATCATGACAAAACTCTGATGGCTGACATCTAGAGGTATGTGAACACAAGGAGAAGGAACATGCTGCAGACGTCAGAGGTCAAGGTTGGCATCTGGACCAAGACATGTCTGAGGTCAAAGCTACCTAAATGATGGGTAGAATCATGGAAAGCAAACTTCAGAGAGAATTTAGATTTTCAGGGTTTCAGAGTACTCGCCAGAGTTAAAGTCATCATGTTACAGTGATATATGCACACCCATGTTTACAGCCTCACAACTCACAATAGCTAGTTCTTTGGGAACTTGAATTCCTCTTCAGGGCAAAGAACTTCTGCAGAGCCTTTGGTTGATTAGTATATAACTAGATTCCCATTTTATCTTGTTTGAAGTTTCATTTCTTCTAGAAAAATCATAGAACATATCTATCCTTCATACTAAAATATGATCTGATGTCATAAGTCAAAGAGTGATGGGTTTTGAGTGAATTTACAGTGGACAGAGAAAAATGAGATCATTTATAGGAAATATTAAACATCTGCAATGCTGTTGGATGGAGTAAAAGAGAGTAATCAAATAGATATACCATATTTCTCTAAAATTAGTTAGCTTGGAGCTCATTACTTGGAAGAAGTTCCTAACAAAAATGAAGATATTCTATACTTAGGTCATGGGATCTTTTTATGAAGTACTTAAAAATAAAAACTACTCTTCAACTTAAAGAAATGTAGCTTACATTCTAAAGAAATCATTCCCTGAAATCATTTCAGCACCTCAGCCTGCTTAGTGCCTAAAAATGCAGTATTAAGATAATAATTAATGTTGATTAAGAAGGCACAACATACCACTTCCTATCTAAGTCTTTTAAATGGATTAATTTATTTTCTCCTTTAAAATCTGTACAGTAAACACTATGACTATTCCTAATTTAAAGATGAGGGAATGGAACAGTCAACAAACCTGCCCAAATGATAGCCAATGAGCACCAAAATTGGGGTTGACAGTGGGGTACCCATTGTTCTCTATCCTGACATCCTACAGAACAACACAGATTACACAGTCTTCCCAGTAGGATAGGATTTGGAAATATAAAGGAAAAGTGCCATTAGGAAGGACCAACTATTGCTACCTATCTTTGTGTATTATTTTACATCCACTTCTGAGAAAGTTCCTATTAGCAGAGGAAGAAAATTCCAATTTGATTTTTTACAAGGGAAACATACTTTGGCAGGTCAACACTCAGAGCAGTGTACTTACTCGGAGGCTGTTGATGTATGAGCTCTGTGTCCTTGTCACAGCCTCAGTGTGGGAGTCACAGACAGGAAGTGCACTGAAAGCATGACATCACCTGTAAGAGAATAATAATCTTTAAAGTTCCCTTCCCAGAAAATATATCATGGTAAACTGTCACTAACATTAGTTTAAACTGGGTTACAATATTATTATTACCTACTAGATGTCACATCCTTCATGTAAGAGGGAAATTATATTTTTAATTTCTTGAAGTGTAAATCTCCTAAATAAGACACTTGATGTGTTTAAGCCAAGGTCCAAGGGTTGACACCACGGCTCCCCTGGTACACAGGCCCATTTGTTCCATGTCCTGACCGGAGCAAGGAGAGCACAGGATGACAAAAGGTTTCTCGCAGAAAAGGATTTATAGTCAGAGTCAGTTTTCCGTTTTCGTTCATTTTGAATGAATACAAAGAATGATCTTGCTGCTCTTACAAATGCAGCAAACTGAGCCATTAAATCGACAGTGTGATCTACCCCACTTCACACTGCTTTATAAGCAAAATGTATCATTCTTCAGGAGCTTTCTCCTGGTTAAATAATTGTGAGAAATATATCTCTTGCCATTGCTTTTATTGATAAAACACAGCGTGTCATCTTAATTCATCCTTGCCCTGCTCTATTTTATCATCTCCCAAGCAATTGGGATTCTGATCACCGCGCGCTCCGCCGTCAGATTGAAAGCCTCTGTCTACTCATCTGTTATTCTTCACGCAGCAAAGCGCCCGTGGAACATCTGTTTTCTCCCTGAAGCTTCAACAGAGACTCAGACTCCAGAAAGCAGTAACCTTGGGGTGCTCGCAGGAACCCTTGGGGGATCCTGCTATGTTAATGCTTGCAGCTATCCAACAGAATGAATGGGCAAAGTACTGCTCTTCTATTTTCATTTTTAAAATCTAATTTGGGGTTTATGAGTTTGGTACAGTAATAATAATGCTTTACTGATCTTTGAGACTACTTGGCATGTGTTTTGGAAGCCTGGAACTTTTAGCTTCATACCCCAAACTGTGTAGTTGTTTTCCTTGATTGATGCCCATTTATGCTCACTTCTTATTTTAATCTCAGCACACAGAGGACATTTATCTGATTCCAGTGTTTTTATGAAATCGGGCACTCTAATAACAAAATACCATGCAAAATTTGTATTCCAAAATTGGCATTTTTAGGTATCCTGTTTATGTTTTTTGCTGGACTATGCTGCAAATTCACTTATCCACTCAGTTCAAATTACAAGAACAGATGATAAATGAATGCAAATAAGAAGCTGATTTTGTACATAGCATCAGTGAGAGAATCTGGAATCTGGAATATCTTCAGATATTTGTCATTTGTACGGAGTTACAACTTATGCCAAAAGCCACATTTAGTACTTCAAACTGATGCATGCACGTGTGTTTTAACATGTAAATATGTGCACATATATAGCTTGAGTATCCCTGTTTCAGATTCTGGATGTTCATTTTTATTTTGGAATATTTGCAGATATATAACAATATATGAGACCGAAGTCTAAATACAAAATTCATTTATGTTTCACATACATCCATACATGATAGGATCATAAAATACATTTAATGCATAAATTTTTAAAGAATTTATTACAAGATTCATTGCAAAGAACAATGGGACAACTATGTTCAAAGCAAGGGAGATTATTTGAGGGGGATTCATGGCAGTATGTAATAACTTTTTAAATTTAAACATTGTGTTCGCTTCGGCAGCACGTATAATATTAAATTTAAACATTGGCCATGCCTTTTGATCACTCTTTGTTGACCAAATGATTATGGCAATTTTTGTCAAATAAAAACTTATGGTGTGTCCTTATTCACCTGTCCACTTTATTAACCAGATCTGGCCCTGTGTGCTTTCTGGATTATTCACAAAGTCAAAATAGCTTTGAAAGGTAAACGTTTTGATTTGACTTAGGACATCTAGGCAGCCATAGCTGTACAATCGAAGACACTCATGAGAGAGAATTTCCAGAACTGCTTCAGAAAGCGACAAGAACAGTGTGATAGTTGTGTTTGAAGTCAGGGAGAATACTCTGAAGGAGACTAATGGTAATGTATCTTTTACTCTAATAATTAAAAATTTAAATATTCACCATATATCTTGATCACACATACATATAATCTGAGTATTATTTAATACAATATTTCTAGTGTATTGTGATTTGACTAAAATCCACCATGCAGTCAGGAGTGGAATTTTCCACTTGTGCTATCATGTGGACATTCATTAAGCTTCAGATTTGAAAGTATTTCAGATTTTGTACTTTTTAGTAGGCACGTTCAATTTTTATGTTTAAGAATAATATTCATATATATAAACATCATGATAACTATAAAATCAGTATCAAAAACAATGGGTTATTAACTGATTTATTATCCTTTTCTGCAAAACAATCTACCCAAGACTTAGTGGTTTAAAAGAATGATTTACTATCTTTTTATGAGCCTGCTGCTTGATATGAGACTCAACTGAGAATTCCTCCCTTTGTCTATGACTTTGACCAGGTCACCTACTCAGCTACATTCAGCTGGTAGTTGCGCTTGGAAAAATCAAAGATTTTACTCATATTGTCTGGCACTTTGCTGCTACTCACGTGCTGCCTCCACACTTGGACTTCCTCAGGAGACTGTGGCCTCAGGAGAGTCAGATCCAGCAGTTGTGCTGAGGGAAAGAAAATGGAAATTACTAACCCCTTTAAAGGACTAGGTCTGGCATTGCTACATCATCACTTAAACTACATGCTACTGGGCAAAGCAAGTCATAAGACCAGCTCAAGTTCAAGAGGAAGAGAAATAAACTTCACCTCTGATTGATAAAACCACTTGAATGCAGAGGAAGAGAAGAAATTGATGTGCATCTTTGAAGACTATCTACCCTATAACCTAACTTTAAATTTCAAAGGTCTATTTCTATACGAGTCATTTTTTTAATTCTTTATTGGTACAATTTATATACATCTCACAATCACACATAACATCGGGGAATTTGTACCAATATACGACACAAGTTAATTCTCATTTTTACCCATATCCCTACCCACCCACACTTCCCCACCCCCTATATGCATGCTCTTTTATTTTCTTTCTGAATCATATTTATTCCTTCCCCTCATTACATTCCCACACCAAATTTCCTTTGGAAACTTCCCATTCTACAAAAACTGTCATACTTTCTAGAGCTCATTTGCATCTACAGGTGCTCATATCAAAGAAAAGATCCAGTATTTGCCTATCTGTGATCTATTACATGAGTCATTTTTTATTTTCTTCACTGTAACAAACAATAACGATTGCTTTTTCTGAAGCACTAGCCTGTTTAAACACCAGGTAAACTTGCACATGTAAAAACACATACATGTACTTGTCTGTGGTGCTATCCTAAACATCTGCTAATCTTAACATCAGAAATTTCAATCTGAAATAAGAGCTTGGTGTTCACTCTGTCTTTCCCTCACTGCACTTCCAATTTTCACTCTTCTTTTCTTCACTAATTTACATTTTCCTCTTGGATACCATTAGAAACCAAGTGGAAAATGAGAGCTGAAAGCACACTTAGAATGTGTTTACACGTATGACCCCCTCCATCTAATCAGACTTGGTCATCCAACCAGAAGGCGGCAGGAACTGTGAAGCTGGGTGAGAAGAAGCCAGGCAATGTCCTTCTCCATTCATCTCTGTCGGCCTTAGTCAAAGTAGCTCCATTTTTCAATTATACACACCAGTGGTTTTCCCCATTGACAAGAGTAACTAAGAGAAGACTTTATGTTTAGCAAGAGTTTAATAAATGTTAGTCACAAAATATTGTTTCAAATATGTCAAAGACAGTTATCTCAATTCTTTTGTTTGAAACATTTGTCAAGATCTCAATAGATGGTAGCACTGGGAATATAAAGATAAATTATCTTCTTTTCAGAAACCTAAGAAGACAAAATACTTCCAGGGATTTCTAGTTTTTTTAAAAAATATCTTTAATGCAACAATATAAAACTAAATGACCTCTCACAAAATTTTCTATTCATGGTGTTTTATTGTCTTCAAGTAAGATTAAACCAAATAAGACTACTGTATTAGATACATAAAGATATTTCACAATAAAAGGCTTCTGAAACACAAACAAGAGAATGATTTTAGTCAAGCCTCTTTATCTGCAGAAGGGAGATCTAAGAGACATAGATGTCACACAGAAAAATCCTCTATGGCTAATGCACAGTGGGAAAATCAGTTCCCAGAGAAAGGAGTTATACTAGACGCTGTGGTCTCTTGATTCACTCAATAGACATGAGTGCCAGTTTGAGGCTGGGCGTAGAAGAAAAGCAGAAGGAACCCTGCCTGAGTTCTCCCTTGGGCCTTCGGTCCTAGGCAAATGTATTCATTTGGGCAGCTAAAACCCAGCGAGGTGACTGCAAGTGAGAGGGCTGAGAGGGCCCTGAGAAGGAGGGACAGAGCGGCCGAACTCACGCCAGAGGTCGGCAACAGCCTCGGGAGAAAAGGATAAGCAGAAACGGATGAAATGAAAATCGGAGGTGAGAGAGAACCCCCGGCAGAGGAAACACAACACACGTAACTTAGAGCAGGGGATGCTCTCTTCCCCTGGGGAATCCGTGAGGGAAACTGGGGTGGGGACAGGAGGGATCTGAATCCTGCGGAAAGAAGGACTTGGGTTGTGTGACTCCATGAACATCCCTACTCCAGAGATTTACAGAATGTATTGTGTGGGAACCAGGGGAGGGGAACGTAACTAGAATCTTTACATTACATTCTAGTCTCCTGTGAGTCAACGGCACACAGAGAAACAATAATTAATAAGTAGGCAGAAATGAGGTTCAGAGAGGCTAAGTTTGGGCCTGATCCATGCTACTCTGGGTAGCAAAAGACCCCAGGCCCCAGCCCACCACACCTTTCATTCAGCACCTCTAGAGCAATAGAATAACAGTGGGCAGGGCAGACACCTCCAGTAGTCCTGGAGACATTATGCAGATGAAGATCGCTGAGCAATGGAGTAGTTCCACCTTGAAGCATCACAGCACGTGGGAACACCAGTCTTTGTTGTTAGCAGAGGTGAAGATGAGTCCAGAGTCCATCTGCACCAAGAAGGCCCGATCAATTTTGACCTTCCCATTATTTCTCCCAAAACATGTCCCCAACAGTGTCACATATATTTTTAGGTTTAAACAGTATCACATATATTTTTAGGTTTAACACAAGTGTATATGATGTGAGCATAGCACACGTTATTTTTAAAATGGGGAAGAAAATACATCAACATGTTAACCAGATGATTGTTTTCTAAATTTACTACTTTGCACTTTTTCTGTATTTTCAAAATGCTACCCAATGCTATGTATAGATATATTTAACAGAAAAAAAACCTATTGTTTAAATATAACAACTTTTGGATTTAACTGTAAATGACATGATTCCCAATCTTCTTAGAATTCCTTTATTTCTGAAATACACTTTCTACATGTTTTTTCTGTTCTTTAATAAATTTTTGTATGTGGAAGACATGTCAACTGAATTGAAGCAGTATTAAGAAATATAAATATATATCATATTTTGGTTTCAAAGTGTTGGATCCAGTACCCCGAGGACATCAAAATCTGCAAATGCTCAAGACTCTTACAGACAAGAGCATCATATTTGCATAAAACCTATGCATACCAGGCCATCTGCTCTAACTCATCTCTGAATTACTTGTAACACCTAATACATTATAAACAGTTGATATGCTGTATTGTTTATGGAAGGATGATAAAAATATGTACATATTCCATGCAGTTGTTCTCATAAAAATATTCTGATATTTGGTTGGTTGAATCCATGGATATAGAATCGATATGTACTGAGGTCCAATTATCTACATTTGAAGCATACTTCTGACTCACAGAACACAATCCTTATATCTTGTAAATATATCACATACAATATATATACTCCATATATATTTATATATGTATGTGTGTGTATACACATGGTTAAAATTCAATGTAGTACAAATTTATACTGGACAGCCTATTAATATTGCTTTGCTAAACAGAGCACCTCTACATTCAAAAAGGACATGAACAGAAATTATGATTTTCCTGATTCTAACAGGCTTTTCTCAATTTTCTATTAATCACCCCACACAAGATTGTCTCCACGATTTGTGAACTTCATGTATTGACCCCATATCCACAAGACCACTGCATAGTTCAGAATTTAAGCTTGGAGGAGAGAGAAAACAAATTCATGTTTATCCTTGTATGTAGGGGGTGAGGTCACCGGAGACGCACACAGAATAAATGCATATGGTGACTGCTGCAATAAAGATGGTAAGAATGATGGCACCTCCCTGAAAAGTAATAAAAATAAAAGGTGCTTTGTCCTCCCAGCTCCATTTCTCAGAGCTGAGTTTATGCTGTTTTCCATATTTCCAGGCTTGATTGTCAGCATGGGAAATGAATGATTGGGTTCTTAGCTCAGTCATAGACCTTCAGAGGCCCCTGGCATATTCCGAACATCAAAATTCAAAACTTAATTTGTTTACTTTAAGAACACTCTCACTTGGTTATCAAATAAGTATCTTAGACCTAAGATTAAAAAGGGGGGAAACTAACACAACGGAATTTATTAATTATCAGTTTACAGTTCAAGTCTTCACTTGGCAAAACAACTCACATTTCAAAGACTGTAATAACAAGACTTGCACACAGAGAGAGCAAACATTAGTGTTTATATTAAATCTGGCTATTTCCACATATGCTGTCTGTGACTTTGGGAACAGAGCCATTGGGAAAGAGTCGGGCCTGCAGTCATTCACAATGTGCTGATAACAGCAAGTTAGGTTGGTAGGCTAGCGGTGTCAAAAGCAGCATTAATATTAATATTTACAACAAGCCTTTCTGTTGCCTTAAATCTACTGGAAACACTGTCATATTTATCTTCAGGAGATTCTTGTGAAGAATTCAAAAAAGAAAAAGGAGGACGAGTCTGATAACCCTAACTTTTAGTGTAGTTTAGTTCCCATTAAGAAAAACATCATAGATATTTAGAGTTCCCAAGTGTCATTCCCGATAGGTTAAGAAAAGGTACTCCAACTGCGGATTTCTGTGCCACCATCCACCAAATCGAGGTGACCTGCGGGTGGGGGACAGGAGGACTCTATGGGAGACTGACTGGCTCGGCAATAATGTTCCCCTGTCATTTTTCTCCCAGAAGTAGACATATCACGCCAATCCTTTGAAGTCTAGGAAGAAAAGATAGCATTGTGACCTACGACAGCATGGTAACAGGAGAGGCTGAAAGAAGCCCGGGATGATGCACACAACTTCCCTTCCTGGAAGCAGACTATCGCCCAGACCCTCGGGGGGCAGCACAGCCCACGGGTGAGGGATAGGCCCACGGCGGCGATGCATTCTCCTGTATCTAACTCTTTGCCCTCAGGGAGTGTACGTGCTGCCCAACAGTTGCATAAACGCACACGTGCACAGATGCTTACTTCTCCTCATTCCTAGAAGTGGAAAAATGAATGCTTGTAAGATTCCCTCTTCTTTTCCTTCCTTTATAATTGTCATACACTTAGCTCCTTTGTAAAAAATTTTGGGACAGTTTTCCAAACAGTGATACATTATGTTCAACTGCCCAGCTTGCTTCTGGAACAGGATTGAAACCCACAACCCAGATGCTTTCTGATTGGAGATTGCAAGCTTCATTCAGTCACGAGATCTACTTGTAGGTAGAGGGAGGCTGCCTAGAAATTATAAGATAAGAAATTAACTACTCCAAATAACAAAACAAAGAGAAATAGATAGGGTTCATGACAGGCAAAAGCTGTAGAAGCCTTGCTTGAATTGAATTTTTATATGTTCAGAATCACCTGATGCAATTGTAAAAATGCCCATTTTCTGAACACCTCTATCTCCATCGAAGGAGCCCAGAAATCTGCAGTCTGCTTAGTTTATTTTATTCTGTAGATTGAATTCATAGGCTTTTGTTGCTGTTGTTTGTTCTGAGACAAGGCCTCGCTACATTACACAGGTTGGGCACGCACTCACAGCCCTCAGAGAGCTGAGACCACCCGTCTGTGCTACCATAGCTGGAATCTGTTTTTTTTTTTTTTTTTTTTTTTTTTTTTTTTTTTTTGAGACAGGGTCTCGCTTTGTAGTTCAGGCTGGCCCTGAGCTCACTGTGTAGCCCAGGCAAGCCGCCAGAACTCAGCAATCCTCCTGTCTCTGCCTCCTGAGTGCTGGGATTACAGACGTGAACCACCACGCCCAGTTGGAATCTGCATTTTTAAATCGCTCTGAGGTAGTTTTGAAGCAAGTGACCTGTGGATCACATTTCTAAAAACATCGGTAACAGAAGAAATCAGCAGCTGCCATTGTAAATAATCATGCAATAGTATCCTCCCTCTAGCACTTAGCAGAAGACAGGTGAGAAAACAAGGCAGATAGGATCCTACCTGATGGTGCTTTTGTATCCTATCTGTTGGATACAAATGGAACAGAACAAAAATTTGATCATATGTAAAGACCTAATTTATTTCTATTATATACGTTATTCCAAATCTTGCTTTTCAGTAGCCTCTGGTGCAGTGTACGTTTTCAACAAAAAAATTAATTTAGAAAAAAAAATTTCACATATTTTTAAGTTCATACATAGTGGTAAGTCTCCAATACTAAGATAAAACACAATTAAATATTTCACTAAGGCCTCATTAAATATTATGGTAACTCAGAGTTTGAGTTCCACTTAAATCTATCAGACTAGAAAAACCCAGGGTCTTAATCGAGGGACTGTTTTCTTTTGGACTTTATTGGGCAAATTTCCAACTATGGAACCAAGGGTGAGCTCTCAAAAGAAATGAAAAAAAAATCTGAACTGAAACAAGAAAATGCATGTGAAATGATTATATGTAAATAATATACATATGAAATTACATAATGCATAATATTATGTGAAATAAATTTTTAACTCGATCCTTCTCCCCAAAGTCCCCCGAAGAAAGATGATGAAACAAATAGAATGGTTTCTCAAATGTTTTTTTAAAAGTGCAAATGTATTCATATCACCAGTAGATATCATCTAATTAGGCAATTATCCATTCTATCAAATGGCCACATATTGGCCCTCGTATTTAACACATTATGTGACAGGAAGAATTAACTTCTCCATGACTCATCTTTGAAGGTAAAAGAGGATAAGATCAGGATTCATCTCAAGATGTACTGTAAGCATTACACTAGGTAATACGTGTAGGACTTTGGACAGTTTCTGGCTAAATAAATGCTAGTAGTGCTGGGAGTTGTAAAACAAAAATGACAGTTATAAATTCTGACTGCTCTTAAAACTCTTTTCAAGTCACTATTTTTCTTCCTGGAGACAGGGTAACACTGTGCTGCCAGAACAGTCTGGAATTCTCAAGCCTCCCTCATCTCAGCCTCTCGCCGGAACTACAGCTACCTCCTTGTCTCAAGACATACCAAGTCAGATGCTCTTTTTGTGTCTATATTCTTAGCAGTTCCTGCAAATTTTTAGCTCATCTGTCAGCGTGAAGCAGGACATCATCCAAAGCTGTGCCAATTCTCACACAGTCGTTGTTCTGGTTTGTTCTAATTCCTCAACTTCTGCTTGATGCTGTAGAGTCTAATTTCTATGTCTCCACCAGGGCCCTGTGACCGGTAGGTCTCCCACAAGCAGCAGTAATGACCTGCATGGATACAATTCTCTCTTCTCCATTAAACGTTAACTCACTCTCATTTAGTCCTCATAATTATTCAACTAAAATGACTGAGTCCTACAAATGTGTTTTCCGCAAATCACAGCCAGTAAGGAAAGAACTTACTTACAGTGAGTGAAACCGAGGTCTTGAGAGTCTAAAACTCTCACTCTTTTCAGTTTGAATACTTATTGTCAGGTTGATTTTTCAAGTACTACAAAGGTAATGAAGATATGGGATCTTTTTATCAATCCTTTGAGATGTGATTAGGATTTATTTTATGCAATTCTGGCAGTGGGTTAGTAAGTCCCCTCACTGTGAGCACCATGGACATCCCGGGAATGCCAGTTAGGGTCATGAGGGGACAATCGGTATGACGTCAGACCAACCTATTGCAAGTTGCCCTCCCTTTGGCTCTTCCAACACTTCTTATAAGTGTTCCAGATCTGGGAAAGAAATTTTTCTGTTACGGTGAGCTGACAAAGTTTTCCATCTATTAAAGAGAGCATTTGTCCTTGCAGGTACATCAGCTTACACAGGAGGAGATCTGAAAAGCCAGTGAACACGTCTAACCATCTCTGACAGAAAACTGTATCACTTTGACATCTTGCATACAAATTCAAATGTTTAATGCCAAGGCAATTGTATTTGAATTTCATATGTTTGAAGAGATGAACCTTGTGTTCACAGATTCTTTTTATGTTTTCAGAGAATAAAATGGCTCGCAAACCTATCCACATACCTTAATTCTGACAAAAGGGATTCCTAGTAAAGATAAAAGCCTCTATTTGTCTCAGTGTTGCACAGAAAAGACTTTCATCTGATTAGGAACTATCACCAGATGTTCCAGAGAGCTTCTATGTTTATTTTTATTGGTGTATGTTTGCAGTGCCTAATGTTCACCCCCTCATGCAGAGTCAGTACATGTACGTGACACATCTCACTACACTTTTTCGTCCTTTCCCTTCCTTCTGTCCTCCCTCCATCTCTTCATTCCTTTTCCATTTAAGAAAGATCTCCCTCTCAACTATTATCTGTCTTTGAATTTGCTCTTTAGTCATAATTTAGACTTCTCATAAAAGAGAAACCCTGCAATATTTAAGTTGTATTATTTATTTCACTTAAAATGATCTCAAAACGCAACTACTGTCCTGCAAGTGACTCGTCTATCTTTCCTTATGCTATAATAGTATTATATTGTATATAACTACTACATTTTCTTTATCCATTCATCTGTTGATAGATGTATAGGCTACTTCTGAGATTTAGCTACTATGAATGATGCTGTTATAAACATGGGTGTGCATGCATCACTGTAATATTATGTCTTTAACTCTTTGGAGAAGATACTTAGAAGGGGAATAGTTGAGTCAAGTGTAATTTCTTAATATAGACACTTAAATGAAACAAAGGGAGAAAGATATATAGATACACATAGACTCTATCCTAAAAATCCTTGTAGCCCACAAGGAAAGTAATATACATATACATACAATATAAGGTAACAGATGATGAATAAGAAAAGGTGAAGAAGGATGATAAAAATATTTATGACATTTAAAATCAAACAAGAGATCTGACTTTCAACTATATCAGTGTGATTTTAGACAAGTTTGTTAATGCTCTAGTGCTTTTTTCAATATAGAATGATCCTTATAATACACATCTAACTAATTGCTATGGTGGATAAAATGTTATGTGTAAATCACATATCTCAGTGGCCAATCTGTTCCATAATGGTAACTATGATCACTGTAAAAAAAAAAAATGAAGTGCTATGGCAGCATCAAATTTTATTTTAATTGATGAATGAATTTATTTATTTTTGGTCCTAGGGATAGAACCCAGCACCCTGGACTTGCTAGGCAGGAGCAGCACCACTGAGCTACATTCCTTAGCCCTTCAAATTTTAAAGGTGGGAAAATTAAAGAAATATCTGAGAAGTAAAATTTGTAAAACTTATAATTATTAGTGGGAGGAAAGGAAGGAAAGGTTGATGCACACTTCTTGGATAAGTGAGTTGAAGTCTGATGATATTATTAATGAAAAAAGGTAAGGATGGAAGAGGACACCAGAAGTAACCAGTGGCAACTGCTGTGACAGAAAAGGAACTTGAGCCGTTTTGCAGTACCAAAGTATTTTTCAGATATTTAAAAATATGCAGAATGTGGAATTCCTTTTTCTGTGTCTATTTTAAGCAGTCCAAGTTATCCGTTCAGCAAAAGTGGTGGATACCAGGGGACATGCTCCTCTAAGACTTCCCAGATGCAGGCCGCTGTGGACCACACAGCGGGCTCAGGGCTTCCTGAACGTGCAAGAAAATTACCTGGACAGACTTGAAATATCTGGCTGTTGAGGAAAAATGTGATTGGACCCACCTTAGCCATGGGTAACATCCACACAAAAACGAATCCAGAATTTCAAAATCCTCTAGTCAAAAGGAAAAAATAGAAATCTTCAAATACCAGACAATATAGGCTTAACTTGGGAGATTCTTTGAATGATGAAATCCTATATTACATTAAGAATCCCGTGGTGAACGGAAAAGCCCTCAGGTGGTTCCAGGGAGCACAACTGACTTTCAAGAGGGAACCCCAGGGGAGCACTGATGAAAAGAAATTAACTGGGTAAAAAGATTCTCTATTCCCTGTGCTGAGATTCTTGCTATTCACCAAAGTGCTTCAAATATTTTCCATTCTTAAGGTGATTTTTCTTCAGAGGTGATTAGCACAGTATCTTGAAACTATTTAAAAGGTAAATCCGCTTTGAAACACTCTCTCCACTGTGTTAATACAGAAAATACTCATTATGGCCCCACTAACTTTAATAGCATGTACTGAAAAGAAGTGGAGGGACCATGAGTGTACAGCAAGGGTTGTCCCCTGGGGAGGCTGGCTACCCCCACTGCCCCCGGCGGGAACGCGCCCCCATAGAACGACAGGATAAACCACAAGTCATCCTGCTTAATGACTGTTAAACAGTCCTTGAGGCCATGAGTTTAAGGAAAGTTCTAACGCACAACATATCTCTTATCTCATCCAATATGTGGGGGGGGGGCATCCTTTCATCTGTTACTTAAAATTCTCTGGTCTCTGTGTAATAGTCTAGAAACATAAAAGGTCCATAATTCCATAGAACATATGAATTCTTACAATATTAAAACCAGAAAAAGATGAATAATTTATGCAAATGGTAAGAGATTTTAAACACTAATGAAACATCTATTAAAAGTCTCCCTGGGCCGGAGATTTAGCTCAGTGGTTCTGGCGCCTGCCTCGCAAGCACAAGGTCCTGAGTTCGATCTCCGTAACCACATACACTGATGGGCGTGGTGACTCACACCCAACAATCAACCAGCAATCAACACCACATACCACAGTGCCGGGCGTGGTGGCTCACGTCTGTCATCCCAGCATTTGGGAGGCAGACAGGCGGATTGCTGAGTTCGAGGCTTGTGTGGGCTACATAGTGAGCTCAGGGCCAGCCTGAACTACAAAGTGAGACCCTGTCTCAAAAAAAAAAAAAAAAAGTCTCCCTTTGCATTCCCCAGTACAAGTCCATTTTCTTGCACATTCTTTAAAATAATTAGATGTACTATATAACCTTTCAAAATTTTTAAACTAGAAAAATCACATATTCATCTTCATCTACTCTCAAACTTTTTCATTCTGTATTAAGAACCTGTGTTCCATTCAGCAAATGCTAAATAAATGCATGTGTACTATAAGAGACAGGCTAGTTGTAATTTATAGGAAAAATATTATAATGGGAAATAATATGTTGTTATTCAGACTGGTATGCTTTGTAAATAAATGAAATTGAGCATAAGGTTATAATACAACTGATACCTTGTCATTTCTTGCATTAAATTACTTCATATGTTATGCCTTTTTTTTACTAAATTGTGCATTTTATTATTGATTTGTACAACCCCTTTGAAAATCTAAGAAGTTATTTTTTATCATATTGCTTATTTATAGTTTGTTTTTCATTCAATGAGGGTATTTTAAAATAATTACTTTGCATTTCATAATACTTTTATGTTACTGGTCAAACTTTTTCTTAAGGCTTTTGGAGTGTGTACCTTATTTGAAAACAACATAATGTCCAAATAAATACTTTGCTATTTTACTTTTTTACGTTTAGATTTTACATATCTGTTTAAATCATACATTAAGTTCAACATAATGACTTACTTCTCAGTATAAATGAGATACTTCATCTAGACTTTTTTCCTAAACTACTAAATCTCACAGATACTAGAATTTTTACAGATTGAAAGTTCATAGCAACCCTGAGTTCACCAAGTCCAATTTTCCAACAGCTCAGATGATTTTTAGCAGAAAACATATGTGCTCTTTCGTTTGTTTCTGTCCAGAGAGTCAAGCTAGGTCCTCATTTAAGTAAAGCTTGCACTTTTCCACTGGGCTCTAATCCAGCCCCCCAAAGTGCTTTTTCATTAAGATGTGCACTTTTTTTTTTTTTTTAGGTATATTATTGCTTCCTTAATAAACTATAGTGGAGTACATACATAACTTTGTATGAACCATCCAATCAGAAATTTGCATGATCTACTTTAATTTGATATCAGAACAATGAGCAATCCTTTTTTAACCAGTATATGACACAATGTAATTCTCATTTTTTTCCCATTCCCCTACCCACTCCACCACCTCTACCCCCTAAATACCTAAGTTTTGTTTCCCTTTTTTTTTTTTTTTTTTTTTTTTGAGACAGGATCTCACTTTGTAGTACAGGCTGGCCCTGAGCTCACTATGGTGCCCAGGCAAGCCTCAAACTCAGCAGTTCTCCTGTCTCTTCCTCCCGAGTGCTGGGATGACAGGCGTGAGCCACCACGCCCGGCACTGTGGTATGTGGTATTGATTGCTGGTGGGCGTGAGTCTCCACACCCAGCATTGTATGTGGTTACTGGGGATCAAACTCAGGACCTTGCGCTTGAGAGGCAGGCGCCGGAACCACTGAGCTAACCCTCTGGCCCCTTGGTTCCCCTTTTTCTTACCATCACTTTTTTTCTTTACCCCTCATTACTCACACCTCCACATTTCCCTTTGAATACTTTCTAATTCACAATAACCATCATACACTCTAGAACTCATTAACATCTTCAGTTTTTCATACCAGTGAACAGATACAATATTTATACATCTGTAACCTATTTATTTCACTTATGAGTATGTCCGCAAGGTACATCCATTTGCGTTTAACTCTGCCTTAAAGAATAAGTTTGAGTCATTTATACAATGTGCAATCTTATTGAACAAGATCTCTGAATTATGCCCATGTGTTCTTATGTTTGTTGATTTTAAAACTCTATTAACTTAGAGATACTAGTTTTGTAAGTGATTACTTTATGGAATTTTCTAATTTATAATCAGTTTATGTCCATTTTCTTACATGGTTCTGCATACAATTATGTATTCTCCCTTATTCTCTTTACTTATCTTTTCTCCTATTTAATTGCATTATTTTGCATGGCTACAAAGCACTCAAAAAATAAAAATAATAGTGCCAATAGGTAGTTTTACCTTATTTACAATAGTAAAAAATTCTTTCATCATTTTTGCCACTTAATCCTAATTCTAAGCAGGGAAGAGAGAATGGATGAATTATAACAATTGAGCCTCAATTCCACAACCTTTAAATTAATTGTTTGTCATATATAGGGTTGAACCCAGGGCTTCAAACATGCTAGGCTAGTGTACTACCACAGGGCCACAGCTACAACCCAAAAATATCCTTACAATTATTGACTCATATGGTTGCTGTGAAGATAAATTTCTTGCATTTCTAAAAGCCTGGCCAATGGTAAACATTTGATTAATGTTATACAACCCTTCTCTTCTGGAAAACTTTAGATTCCTTTGTGATTTTAGGTATCTACTGAAGGAGGAATATTATTTCTACTTAAGCAAAAATTATTTACATCGAAAATATTTAGGAATATTAGAACCCTCACATATTTTATGGTGCTCCTGTGAGTGAGGCCCCGTAGCTGAAGCAGGCTCTGACACATGCACAGACTCTTCCCCACCCCCACGCTGTGCCGACAGCAGGCTTTCCTCACCGAGCTAAGTATCTCCCACTGGAGTCTACACAACAGCAGCAATGTGTCTGCAGATGTCTCCACATGCTGGGAATTATTCTGTGAATTTTTCTGGGGCTCACATCACACTATCCCAAAATATCACACCTTTTCCTACTCAGCATATTTGGCTGGAGGAAGCTGAGAAATAAAAGCAGCTCCACTTTGAGCTCCACTCTTTCTCCTCAAAAGCATGCTCATAAAAGAATTCTTTCCTTTCTCCTCTAAAAGTAGGTCATAAGATCTTCACTTCAGAAGGGTCCTGCTACCCGAGGAGGACAGGAAGAGTATGAATGAAACAGCCTCCGTGAAATCCCCCAGTTTATCACCATCAGATCATATCCTTGTGTCCTCAGTCTTATTTCTATACCAATATCCATTACAAGTTAGTGTTTCTTACACTTTTGGGTCTTCACTGCTCAAGACTTCACGTTACACAAAACTTACATTAAATAAATGTGCTTTTCTCTTGTTAATTGATTTTTTGTTATAGGAGTGTCAGCCATGAGTCTTGGGACAGGCAAGGAAAATAAACTAATTCTACCCACTCAGTATTTGCATTGAGTCTATTTCTTTCACAGCTACACTTTCCTTTATATTCGCCTATCGAGCACCTGTGGGAAGCCCTTACCACATTCTCCTAATGACTGCAATTGTCTCGGAATGAAGTCTTCCCTGTTCCTCTCTCCTCAGCTATGTACCCCTCATTTTATCTGTCACTCTTCTGCCAGCCTAATGTTTTTAGATAGAGTTCAAGTGCAGATATCTTACCATGACATTTATAACGACCCACACAATCAGGATCCCATCTACCAACCACTCTAAAGTATTTCTATTTTCTATTTTATCCAAGCTGAATTTTTCATCATTCCTTGAGAATGCTCTATACTTTTCAAATATTCATTTGCTTGATAAGCTATTTTTCCTACCCAGACTGGCTTGTCCTATTTCTTGTTTAAATCGTTTTTAAGGAGTTTCTCAAATGTGAGCCAGTACAGGAATCTCTTCTATAGCCCCAGATTGAAAATTGTTTTTCCTTCTGCCTTTACCCCAGCATTTGAACTATGTTTATATCATGGATTGTGTTCTATTTTACACTTAGTTACTTGTGGGCATACAGCCACAGTTCGGGCTGGTGTGCTAATACAATATTTACACAGAAGATTGTATTAAATTTAATTTGGGGTGAATTTTTAAGTTACTTTGGGTTTGGCTAGCCAAAGAGCATTATAGAATGAGCAGAGGAGAGAGAAATAAGAACACAAGACAATTAGGAAGGAAAATTTATATGACAGCAGTTGGAAAATGTGGCCAGCCTGTTGAAGACATTTAATTTCATGTTAAATAATTTAGATTTGCTCTCACGTGCAATGGAAGACATCTCAAGTTTGTACATTCAGGAACAGAGTATGTATAAGTGGTGCCCTGGGGAAGTGAAACTGGAACAAAGTCCAGGATGAATTTACTGATGAGAACGCTGGTGACAAGGGATAGGAGTGGTAGAGCCAGGATGAAAATTCAATTATCCTTCTAGTTAGACTTCAACCAGTTCTTAGAGGTGATTGGCCAGAGTATATTACTGTATCAGAGAAACTGTCCCAAAGCAATTACTTAACAGCAAGATTTTTCAGTTCAAAAGGACAGTATCCCTCTTTGGCAAACTATTTTATAATCAAGTTTTCTCTAGCTGCAAGGAGTTTCTGAGCTATTTTCTATTGTTAATAAAGGCTTGTGCTTCCATAGTTCTCTGATTCTTTTCATTCTAATCCCTGGGAACACATTTCTGCAACTCCTAAATGGGGAATGGAACCAATATTTATAGAGGCATTGCTAGATTTCACATTTAATCTTTACAACAAGGCAATAATTTGGATATTACTTTTACCCATTGTATAGTTGTGGCAAAGAGACTTCAAAAAGATTATTAGGCAATTTACCCAAGATCATACAAAATGAAAATGTGATTATTAAATACCCCCCCTTTAAAGCCCATTATGACCTCAAGCACAAAGTAAGGGCTTCTACTAGACACACTATCTAGGGTATTTCACAGAACCTTCATAAGAAGTCCTATGCTATTAGTGGAAATGTTAATTAGGGCAGCCACTGTGGAAAATATTAGGAAAATTTCTCAAAAAATTAAAAATAAAATGACTATATGATCCAACAGTCCAACTATTGGGTATATACCCAAAAGAAATACAATGTTAGTAAGAAATTTTAGGGGTAACCCACTTTTGGGTCTCCTTTATGTTTCTCTTAGGCATAAGCTATCTCTCAATAAACTTTTCCTACTCTTAAAAAAAAGAGAAACTTTATTCCCATGTTTATTAAAGTACTATTCATAATGGCCAAGAAATGGAGATAATCTAAGTGCTCATCAACCGATAAATGCAAATTTTAAAAGTACTAATATATGTTATGTAATATTATTTGGACTCTCTTCCTAATCTCACCTTGTGTTTCATAGTCATAGCTAACATGAGCACCCATCAAGTACCAGGCACTACACAAGCATACTGTATTTAATGTTCACCCAATCTGAAAAGTCCCATTACTATCCCAATTCCACACGAGGAAAATGACACTTACAGGTGGATTGATTAGTTTGCTAAAGTTCAACAGGTATTAAATGACTGGGCTGAAATTCAAACTAAAGGTGGAAACTCTTGAGCTTTGACTTAAATGGCTACAATGCTACTTTAAAATATTGTTCTACTTACTGTTGCAACATAAAAGTTTAGTGTCTGAAACACCCCACATTTAGTGTCTAAAACACCATTTTTATTTTTGTGAGTTAGGAATTTGGGAAAGTATCCAGCAGAACATTACTATGTGGGGCACCGATACTGTCAGTCAGGATTTGAATAGGGCTGCAGCCACCTAAAGACTTGAGTAGACTAGGTTCCAAAATTGATCAGTTCACATGGCTCTTGCTCAGTATTGCTGCTGAGCTGAGAATTCAGCTGTCAGTAAAGGCACCTACCCTTGGATCCCTCAGTAGGCAGTGTTAGAATAACAGGACCTCTTGCCTATGGTCCTTGTCCCCAGAATGTGTGTCCCAAGAGAATCAGACAAAAGTTTCAGAACCTTTTCTGACATGCTTGGAATCCGGTGGTTGGTTATAGGTGATGGTCACATAGGTCTTTCTTTAAAGGAAAAGGATATAAATCTATCAGGCAGGAACAATCATTCTCACATCTTAGTGGAAAAAATAAAAGAGGAGTTGAGGATATGTTTTTATTAATTACTTATGTTTGTGATGCTGGGAGTGAAACCCATATCCACGAATGTGCCAAGCAAGTGCTCTACCACTGAGTTGCACTCCTCGCCCCAGTTTGTGGGTAAAACTATCACAAAACAACAATCAGTTGGATAGTTATTTAGAGTCAGTGCATCTATTTGAAGTTTGCTTCCATGAAGTATCTGCTTCAGCTAAAGAAACTTAAAATAACCTGGATCATTGTTTATAGGTATCTATCAGATTGTATGATTAGAACATGACAGAAGAAAAATTCAACTGAAAATAGTTGCTGATTTTGTTAATTGTTTTAGCTAATTTAATTGATAAGGGTGCATTTTTGCAAGACTTTATCATGGTGAGCATGATTTATCCTTGAGTCTGACCCTTATATAATTGATATACAAGTATGAAAACAATAGTAATATAATATTAATAAAAAATAATTTGGCCCAGAAAATGCCCAACTCTTCTGCCTAAACATCACAGGCTAACTATGAACTATTCTATTTTTGCATGGTTTTAAATCTTAGAATGATTTTTATATCTCCAAATGTTTGTTAAAAATCAAAAGATAATATTTAATGGCATGAAAATTACAGAATGAAAATATGATTATTTGTCTGCCTGTGGTTTATGGCTGCTTTAGCACTACAGTGTCAAGGCTGCAACAGGACCCACGTGGTCCACATGATCTAAAATATTTATTATCTTGTTTCGTGCAGAGAAAAATTACCAATTCTATGTTAGACAAAATGAGAATCAAGTAAATGAGAACCGAAATATAAATGAAATTACTCTTACTGATATTAAACAAAGACATAAAATACATCACACAAGGCCTAGGAATAATGCTGATACAGATAAGTATGTGAACATTTTTGTGAATTATTGAAAATATAAAAAAGGTTTTTTCCTTATTTTATACCTATGGTAACTGAAATATCTCACCTGTACCATCTCTGCCATTCTGCCAATGTAAGTTTGTACGTATCTTCAGTAACAATAAAATAATTTTACATAGCTACGAATCAGTGGCTTTAAAAGCATATTTTCCATGAATGTGAATATCACAGATGCGAAAGTTAGAGAGAATAAAGCTAGGATTTTTTTCTATTTTATTCTTTATTCTTTTATTTATTTATTTAGTACTATGCTGTTAATTATTAGAAAGACAGGTGGGCTGGGGATTTAGCTCAAGTAGTAATGCACCTACCTTGGAAGCACAAGGGCCCAAATTCAATCCCTGATACCACCAAAAAAAAAGACAGGTGTTCCTCGCAATATACTTCCTATTGTTTTAGCCATCACTAGCAGAAGATCCACGTGCAGACAGGTATCTCAACTACAAATTATAATTTCAACCAGGGACTCATGAAGCTAGAACATCAGATAGTTGGACTAGACATAGCTTTGTTTAATCTAGTTATAGATACAGATGCCCCGAAGAGAACAGAATTAATGACTATGATCTGAATTCTCTCAGTGCCATGCTGTCCATTCACAAATTAAATGACAAGAGAACAGCATTTTAGATACAATAAATGCATAGCTTTACACCTCTAACCTAGGTTGATTTAATTTAATCTGAATATCATTCTAGATTTTGATTTTATGTCCTATAAGCAATCAATCCCTATATTTTCAGAGTTGATAATTAAATTCGTGAAAATAACCTGGGCTATTTGGAGTAGGGAGTGACCCATGGTGCCACACCTGGGTCACAGCTTCATGAGCTGAGACACTGACAAGGTTAAGCAGAGGGAGCCCCCAAGTGATAGAGCATGGAGCCAAGATGTTACGGTTTCTGTGGAGAATGTTGCCCTGAAGACCTCATGAGCTTGTAGAAGGGGCTCTGGAAGAGGACTGGCCATGGCGCACTGGAACTAACTTGGTGTTAGGAGGCGAGGATGGTGGAGGACACAGGTCCCTGGAGGCCTGACCTGGAAAAGTGTAACTTTCTCTCCTGGTTCCTTCCTTCTCTTTGACCAAATGACAAGAGTGGCACTCTTCTGCCCAGACCCTACCATTGGCCCACTTTCAACTAAACACTGTGAGCCAAACATATCTCTCCTCCATAAGTTATAAGGTGTCAGGTGTTTTTTCTTAACAAAGAGAATATAACTAAGACATAAAGAAAGTTTTGAACATAGATCCCAAGCAGGAAAACTAAGCATCAGGCTCTTGTGGATGTGATCTGCCTATCAAGGCAAGGAGACAAAAATATTTAAACTAATGCTAGTCCCAGTTTTACAGCTAACTTCCAGTGGTGAGAAAATGCAGAGAGCAGAAGCAAAGGATATCATGAGGAAAAAGTTGGACAAAACCAGAACATAAAATTTCTATTATAAAAAGTAAACATGGCTTGCTATCCTAGAAAAAGGTAGGATAGAGAAAGCGGTAGAACTATTCCAGGTTAGAAGAAGTCTAATAATTTAAGACTTAAGTGTAATTTGTAGTCCTTGAATATATATCTTTATATTAAAACTATGTTGAGATTCTCTGAGATAAAACATTAGAAATATGAATAAGGAATGATAATTACATATTAGAAGTTTGTTTTTAAATTTGACTGATAAGCTTATGATATTCTGGCTTATGATATTCTGATGTTCTGGCTGAGAAAATGTCCTTTTTAAAATTTAGAAATACTATACTGTTTAGGTAAATTCTTCCAATTTCCTTCTTTTACTTTAGTACTTGTTAACTAGAAAGATGAACAATATCAAAATGCACTTACTTGGTTTATGTGTGTTAATTCTACTTACTTGTTTGAGTGAAATTTTTTTAACAAAATCTTTTTTAAAACCCTTTTTGGAAAAAAATATTTTTCCGCAGTATTTGGATCACTCTTGTGAACGGCATCAGTGTTGATGACACACTGAACACACTCACACAAAGACACTGAACCCTGTGATCTCTGCTCACTGACCTTTCCTGTTTGCAGAATTTACCTTTTCCTGCTATTGGCCATCCTGATGATATTCTTACAGAGCCACAATGATTTTTTTTTTTTACATAAACCTTTAGTTATGTGTCTCCATTATTTCTGGAAAACTGTACATAAAATTTCATTGGAAGGCTCTGTGAAAAGCAGCCTCACTTTCTTCATTCACCTCCATCCCTTTTGACTCACAAGGATCTTTGCTTTCTTTTTAGAATGTGTCACTTGATAACATCTGTTCTAGTTAATTTTTCATTCCTGAGACAAAATACCCAACACCCATGTGACAATGGAGGAAAAGTTTACTTGACTCAGTTTGTAGTGTCTCCAGTCCATAGTCAGCTGGCTCCAAGCCAGGACAGCATGGGAGAGGGGAATCGGAGACAGAAAATAGTCCATGGCATGGCAGACAGGAAGCAGCATCAAGGGAGAAGGAAGGATGTATACATACACAATTGTAGGGCACGACCACAGTGACCTACTTCTTCCCACCAGGCTCACTTCTGAACATCATAACCAGTAATAAACCATCAGTAGACTAAAATGGTATCACAGCCAGGACACCATTGGAGAGGAGAATCAGACATAGGAAACAGTCCATGGCATGGCAAACAGGAAGCAGCATCAAGAAGGACCATGACCCAGTCACCTTTCAACAGCCCCGCCTATGACCTTTCCAGGACAGCAGCCATCAATCTACCCCAAGTTCTAGAACTTACAGTTCATTAAACAATTCTTCTTTATGGCCCAGAACTAGGTTCACAGTAGCACTTTTAAAGTACTCATTCTAATTTAAGAAATATTAAATATCAACAATGAAGAATGAACTTAGTTTTCACTT
Source organism: Thryonomys swinderianus (assembly GCA_004025085.1). Taxonomy (NCBI): domain Eukaryota; kingdom Metazoa; phylum Chordata; class Mammalia; order Rodentia; family Thryonomyidae; genus Thryonomys; species Thryonomys swinderianus. The sequence continues at coordinate 53,235 of PVIC010000231.1, forward strand.
TATAGCTCAGATGATTCACAGACATATAAATACCTGAATTCCCAAGTAAATTTGCATAAGAATCAGACTTCCTTTCCCTCCATTTGGCTACTTTCATTTATTCTTTTATTCTTATTTAAATATCTACTCCCTCTCTCTTTGATTTGTTTAGGTATTCCTTTATAATATAGTTCATTATTCCATCTTAACTCTTGCCTGTTTTTGTCAAAGATTTCTAAACAAATTTAGAGAACAAAAAGCTAACTTTCGGTGAAAGTTGATCCCATACATCACTCTGCTTTTCTTTCCAACTAATGAGGAAAAACAGTTTGGTGAGCAGGAGAGTTTCATTAGAAAGAGATTATTAGCACCCATTAATGAGGAAAAAGGAAGGCTGGACATAAATGTGGAAGAACTTTAGAAATGCTGAATTCAACTCCAACCTTTAGCAGGGAAATCAACATAAAAATAAACAAATGAAAACAATGGAAGGAGAGGGGGATAAAACAATAAGAAAATTAGGCCCTAAACATAAGCATGACTGCTGTGAGGTGCTATAATATAAACTCAAACATAAAGTAAAACCATCAAATAAAATGAAATTTGAAAATAATTTTAAACAAAATGAAAATAGCTAGGAATTGTCCACATAGAAATAAAATAAATGATGGGCCAGAGATTTAACTCAGTGGTTCCAGCATCTGCTTAGCAAACACAAGGTTACTGGTTCGATCCCTGGTAACATACAACAATATGAGGTGCGGTGATTCATGCCCACCAGCAATTAGTATCACATACCACAGTGCCAGGCATGGTGGCTCAAGCCTGTAATCTCAGCATTCAGGAGGCAGAGGCAGGAGTATTGCCGAGTTTGAGACCTGCCTGGGCTACATAGTGAGCTCAGGACCAGCCTGAACTACAAAGCAAGATCCTGTCTCAAAATAAATAGATAGATAGATGATAGATGATAGATAGACAGACAGACAGATAGATAGATAGATAGAAAATAAATGAAAAAGATAAAAAAAGAGAAAGAGGAAGAACAGATGTCGAGATGGGGAAGAATGACTCAAAAATCAGACAGTGGACAGCAATTGAAAATATTAAGCAAACTACACAGGTGCAGTAATAAATGGGATTAAAGAGAAGGCTTCCTCTACTGAGTATTTACAAAATGCAACAAGACATTGTTCATAAAGATCATAGTTTAAACAGTCACAAATGCTGCGGACTTAGCTCAGTGGTTCTGGGGCTTGCTTCACAAACCCAGGGTCCTGAGTTTGATCTCTAGCACTACAAAAAAGTTTTAAAATGTAAGCATGCAAGGCCAGAGATTTAGCTCAGTGGTTCTGCCGCCTGCCTAGCAAGCACAAGGTGCCTGGTTCAATCCCAGTAACCACATACAATGATATGATGTTGGGCATGGTGACTCATGCCCACCAGCAATCAGTACCACACCCCAGAATGCTGGGCGTGGTGGCTCACACCTGTAATCCCAGCACTTGGGAGGCAAAGGCAAGAGGATTGCTGAGTTCGAGGCTAGCCTAGGCTACATGGTGAGCTCGGCCAGCCTGAATGACAAAGCAAGACCCTGTCTCAAAAAAAAAAAAAAGAAAAAGAAAAAATGTAAGCATGCAAACCACATCTATCAAACAATATCAACACAAAAGCAATAATAGCCAAGTTATGTAAATGTAAGGATAACCATGTAAAAATAATATACAAAAATCATAAGAAAATGTTATAACTAGTATGAAACAGTATGTACTAAAATAAAGAACAACAGCATAGATTAATGTTTTCAGAGACTATAAGAAGAAACCAATAGAAACACAAACTAATGGGCAAAATATACTGTTTTCAGTCTTTGATCACTAGCAAAAAAGTACACATTCTAAATTAGATAACAGTCTAGTTCTAACTTTAGACCCACAAAGAGCTTTAAAATATGTGGTTAATATTTACCAGAGGAAAATGCCTCTTTCATCCATGCAATAAATACAAATTGGCAATACATGTGCTAGACAATTCCAGTACTCTAACTCAAAGGTCCAAACACACAGGTACCACAACTTTTTCCTTTGGCCTCTTAGGGAAAATTGAAGTAAAAATTTCAGCTAAAAATATTTAGAAATAAATGATAAAGCTTTATAGATAAAAGTTCATGAGGTACAAGCAATGCTTAACTCCAAGGACAATCTGTGATTTTAAATGGTTTTGTTAGTAGATAGGAGCTACTGCAATTCAATAATCAAAGCATTTGATTCTATTTTTAAATGTGAAACAGAATATATAAGTACATCAAATCCAGTTAATATAAAATGTTGCCAGGTGTGGTGGTGGTGCATGCCTATAATCCCAGCACTCGGGAGGCAGAGGCAGGAGGTTTGCTGAGTTCGAGGCTAGCCTGGCCTACATAGTGAGCTCAGGGCCAGCCTGAACTACAAAGCAAGACCCTGTTTTCATAATTTTAAGCCAATTAGCAATCCAAAGCCACAAAGAAATAAAGATACTAAATAAATCAGTTCAAGAAATGAGCAAACCCTTCACAAGGAGTAAAAATCCACAGCTACTTATGACCTAGACATAGTGCCAAGAACATACTACAGATGGGTGAGGAAAAACTTTCCAGTGAAGACCTGGGCTATACAAATGAAAAAAGAAAGAAATGCATTCTAAAACTGGAAAATATGACATGAGAGACATATAAAAATGCCTGTCTCTGAAGAGACATTCTTTCCTTATCTTTGGTTTTTGGGGAAAAGCATTGTTTTTGACCATTAAATATGAAGTTACTCGAGAGTGGAGGAGCATTATTTTAAGATATGCTCATATTGAAGAAATTATTTTTTCTAGTTTTCTGGAAGTTTATTTTATTGTAAATAAAAGTTGAATTGTATCACTTTTTTACACTAGTTGAGACACTATAATTGGTGTCAAAATGGGATCCTCTAGGAAGGCTCCAACTCACTGAAGGCTGGTGAAAGCATTGTTTGGGAAAGGGACGAGAAGGCACGGAATGATGGCCCTTTGTAATGTTTTTGGTGTTAGGAATTGTGATAAAATAGTTACATAGTATTTCTTACACGGAACACCTGCTTCATTCTTACAACATCTTTCATTTATTTGCTCTTTAAACTATCATAAACTACATCTCCTCCATAACGACTTCACATCTATAAAGCAGTACATAGCAACAGCACGATAATCTGTAATAATAATGAGTGTGATAATGTTGATGACAATGATATGTAGATGAAAAGTATACATAGGTAGCTGAAAATTCAATGTCCATTTCATTATGAAAGAATATGTAGGAAGATGAGAGCAAAAGAAGGAAAGTTATCAGAGAGAAATTAGTTATACTGATTTTTACAGGCAAGGTTCAGAAAAAGGTGGGGAAATTAAAGAAAGAAATCACTTAACACAACCATTTGTGAAACAGAATCAGAAGGGGATTTTCAGGCACTGAAACAGCAGCAAGTATATCCGTATCTACCACTAACTTTATATCTGATGTCTCAGTAAGTCTCAGTTCACATTCCTGGGAGATTGACTCCAAAAGTTTAATTTACTTATTATCTTATCTTTTTAAATCCAGAATTATTAAATCTTCCTTAAAAGCTATTAAAGAAAAATACCTAATGTAGCTAAGAAATTGATCATACCCGTCTTAAGAATTTGACTGTTTTGTAAAGGGATTGAGTATTTTGATTTATATTAAGTACAATGGGAGATAAATGGACCTTCCCATTTCACATCAATTCATTGATGACAAACATTGATTCCTTTATGTTTGACAAATGTGCTCCCATTTTATAGATTTTCCTAATAATTCTTGTTGGGTGTTTTTTTGGTTTTTTTGTTTGTTTGTTTGTTTTTAAGACAGGGTCTCGCTTTGTAGTTCAGGCTGGCCCTGAGCTCACTATGTAGCCCAGGCAAGCCGCCGCGAACTCAGCAATCCTCCTGTCTCTGCCTCCCGAGTGCTGGGATGACAGGCGTGAGCTACCACGCCCGGCCTAATAATTCTTAATATAATAATAATAATAATAATAATGGAAGAAGTACAAGAGAATCTTTGTCCTCTCCTAGGCCGAAAATATGCAGGGGTTCACATAGTTATCTGTATGAATGCTAGAAACTTAGGCTGAAATTTATCTGGCTGAATGTCCTAATTTTGGTTCTATAGAAGCTTCAGATCCATTGGGAGGCACCCTGGATCACACCAGTGTATTGACCTAAATTAAAACCACAATCTTCCTACCACACTCTCTGGGCAATTTTCCATTCTTGAGGTGGAAATTGTTGAAATGGGGACTGATCTGTGTTAGTGGGGGTCCTTTCCATGAAATAAGTAGTGGAATGTTGGAGTGGCTGTACAGAGGCATTCATTATAAAGAGATGTCTCATGCTTGTGCAGTGGCACATGCCATCCATCCAGTGTTGAGGGGTGGGAGGATCATGAGTTTGATGTGGCCTGAGCAGCAAGATTATAGAAAGGGTAAATCAAGATTCCACAGCGGACATTCACCAGGTAGAATCAAGGGAATCTGCCTGAGAATTTCCTTTTCCTTGGGAAGGCTGGTGCATTTTTCTTTTTCTTACATATTATTCTATTCAGGACTTCAACTGACTGGATAAGTCCCAACTACGTAACAGACGATTGGTTTTCCTCAATTTGGTTAGTCTCATCTAAAAACATCCTCTAAGTTGACACATAAAATTAACCATAACACACTACCATCAATGAATATCTTCCTTGTAATATTTTGTGACTGATCCTGCTGAGTGGGGAGATTTAAACAGCAGGCAAAGCTTAGCTTGACTCCTTTGTTCTTCCTTCCTACTAGTGAGATTAAAGGCATGAGTGGGAGCCACAGGGAATGTCCTAGGACGTGTCCAGGAAGGAATAAGATAGGTCTGGGGACTGGGGAGAAAACAGCATAGTCTTGAAGGGAATAAGTATGTCCAAAATACAGAGGTTTTCATATCTCAACTAGTATCCACAGCAACTGTATAAAAATTTTGTAAGTTCTCATCACTCAGTACTCAATTACAACAGTCCTATATTCACAGGCCCAATGAGACGGCCAAGTTTGCTAGAAATAAGATGATCAGGAGGGAAGATGTGGCACCTGAGCTGTTTTCAGGTCAATGGTATGGTAGTCAATGGCCCACAGAGAAGCAAAATGAATGCTCTGTGATTAATGTGTGAAGGTCACAGAAAGCTGAAAGGCTAGAATACAAGTGAAAGAGTTAAAGGAAATTCATACAAGGACCTCCAAAGACATATCTTCTTAAGGATGTGTGCAGAAAATGTTTGTTTAGTCTCAGATTGGGAGGCTACAGGATGAACTTTAAGATACAAAGACTCCACCTCTGCAATTCTGATCAGGACTGATATTTATGAGAATAATGAAATTACTGAAATGTAAGAATTTTATTCATTATCTTTCATTTCCACTTATGGTTCACTTGGTTTTCTGTTGTGTATTCAAAGCACCACATTTAGTTACAATACAATTCAAGGACATCAGTTTATTGCAAAATAACTTGAATATGAAACTAGTCTTTTCAGGGGCACCATCTGTTGTTCATGACACTTTAAATTAAGGAGATTTCAGTTTCTAAATATTCCACAGAAACATATGAAGAAAATTCAGAGGGTTTGGGTTTCTAAGAAGATACAATATCCTCTAAGCATGAAATGAAATCCTTTCTTCAAAGTGTTTACACTAACAAAGAAGTGTTTAATTATATTTGATATATATAGGTCTTTTGAAAAAACAAAATAATACATAAATTAGATCTGTGTTTCTGGTAAACAAGAAAATGACAAAATCTAGTGATATTTTTATTTCCAATCACATAAGGACAGAAACAAATGGGGCTCCAGCATCTTGCCCCAAACAAATGGCTGAGAAGACTAATTGAGTTGGTCCTCATTACTTAAGTCATAAATATGAGTCAGTCCTCCATGGACAGAGTTGATCCTTGGAGGACATATAGTCTAATGGTTATTCTTTGGTGGGGTTAATTAAACTTCTCAAGCTTTAATGCTTTGTTTTTAAATGACTTAAATATGTTAGCATTTCTCACAGGAATAATTAATGCATCCTGAGATTTCAAAGTCCTTGCAATTAAGTTTATCTGATAAGCGTTTAGACATAAGACTATTAGTAATGTTTTGAGCTGCTCAAATAAAGTGTTTTCAAGAAGAGTTAAACTACTATGAAAGAATTGGAGCTGCCATCTTTTTTGAACCACTCTAATCTATAATCATCTATCCTGTCAATAAACCAGTTAAACTGTGGCTTTGTCAGAAAGCCGGGGTCAGGAAGTATTATTGTAGACTGTCATTTTGCGCTCTACATGGTGCACTACACATCATTTTAAAATGATATGCTGTGTTCAATATTTTATGTGACTGAAGGATAACTCTAGGTTTAAATTTATTGCCACACATACTTGCAGTTGAATTATATAATTTTACTTCAAACTGTTTTCAAATATTAGCTACCATAACTGATTACAGACCATTTTATATATAAATTCACCTATATCTCATTTTTCACTTGCTGTTTTTTTGCTTTATAGGTATCTAAAGTATTTCACATCTGGGAAAATTGCGACTTCTTCACATAAAAGCTAATACTACTGGAGTTGAGTAAGTAAAGAAACAAAACTATCATTTGGCCCTTTATGAAAAATGCTTTAAACATTTTAGGGCTTGTTTTTTGTTTAACTTAGAATTACTATGATTTGGGGAAAAGTTCTTTGTCTTGGCACAAAAATCAATGCTGTCTATTGCAAACTCTTGTTTTTAATATGGCAAAGTAGAAAGACAAACATGATTTGTTATATTTACCTCTGAGTTACTGATATCCCACTTAAAAATAAATTAATCCTGAATTTGAGTTAAAACTCTATTTCATTGTCTTCTACATTCCACATTTAAACTTCATTAATAATCTTGTATTCCTAGGTTTGAACCAACAACCTCATGCAACAAAAATCAATGACATGCTTTCCAAGACACCGCATTGGTCAGTATCTAGAGAAGCCACTAACCCAAGAGTTCTTACTTCAAGAAGAGAAGAAAGGTAGCTAATATGAGAAAAGATCGCACAATGACTTCAGGAAGCTTTTGTCTCTTTGAAATCAAAATATTAACTGACAAGCATCTGAAGACAGATTTGTTCTCAAATTTTTTTCTGTTCATATATATATATATATAATATGTATATATATAAAATGTATACATATAAAATGTGTGTATGTATATATGTGTCTGTATATATATATATGTGTGTGTGTGTGTGTGTCTGTATATGTGTGTGTGTGTGTGTGTGTGTGTCTGTCGCCATGATTAAGAGAGGAGAGACCTGGGTTTGTGGCATGGAAACTATTATATTTATTTGCTCACAATGTGGGGTCCACCTCCTCATGCATATGGAAATCACTAACCAATTGCCAAATTTTCTTACACCTCACAGTCATTCAGACACCATGATAGCTAACTTCTTACAATAACCAAATTAGCCAAAGTAATTTTCTTCAGGGAAAAGGCATAGTAACTTTGGAATTTCAAGATTTGTAAACAAAATTTTCAAGAGTTTCTATTCTTACAAACGTTAATAAACCAGCATTTAAGATCAAACAGCAGTATATTATGATTAATAAAATAGCATAAGGTTCTGTAAGTACAAGCTACATAGATCGAATATATGATCTATGTATTGCTTAGTAACCCTCAGTGGCACTGTATAGAACATTATATCACAAATAGACATAAAGCATGAAGAAAGATGATCCAGGGAGCAGAGAACATGGGTGTTTGTGTCTACCTCTCTCCATGAAGGTAAGTTCCATCTAACTTAAGGCAAATTCATTCTTATCTACCTCCCCTCCTCACTTCCGTAAAATAAAAATGATGGCATTTGCCAGAATCACAGGAATTTCAGAATATTAAAATTTTATCTTGTTCATCTGTATGGTTAGAGGCTCACAGTACAGTATTTGATGTAAACTGTACTGAGCTGGATCAGCTATATATTTATTTGTAGCTACTCTGTGGGAAAAACAAGTGTCTAATAAATTGGTCAAAACAAACTAATAAGTCTATCCTCTGTAAGGCTACAGAGGGAAATTGGTCTTAAGGTAAAGAAAAAAATAAAGGCAAGTATACCTCCAGGTTTACTGTGTTTAAATAATAGAAATGGTTTACAAAAAGAGTAAAGTGATGGCAATTATGTAAAATAATAAATATGGGTAATTATCAGAAACAAGAATGAAAGGTGTCCACGTAAACAACAGGTTAAATTAGTCTGAGAGTAACATTAATGATTAAAATTAAATCAAATCAAGTACTTAAATGAAATATAAAGAAACAGTCAATAAAATATGAAGAAAAATGTAAAACAACTCCTTAGGGGAAAGGGAGAAGACTAGAAAAAGAGATGAAGAGATTTAAAATGACCAAAATACATCACCTGCATATCCGGTTCCCGAAATGAACAACACTGTTCTATATGACAAGCAGCACTAGTAAAGAAATTTCAGTCTTCAGGGAAAAGGCATTAGTATCTTTGGAATTTCAAAATTTTTAACCAAAATTTTCAAGAGTTTCTATTCTTACAATCAGGTTAATAAACCAGTTTTAAAGCCATTGCTAGTTGTATAAGCCATGTATAATAAATCATTTGGTAAATTATTTATCAGCCTTCCTTGTATTTATCTATACTTTTGCCCACATCACCTACTTTAACCCTGGTTTTCAATTAGGCTCTGATTAGGAATATAAGTGCATCTCTTGATGTAATTTACCATTTGAATATTTCAAAGAAGAAAACTATAACCTCTCTGCTCTGCAGAATACCTATTTTGAGTTTGACTTTAAAATCTTAAAGATTTTTTTCTTCCAATCCTGGGGATTGGATCCAGAGCCTTCATGTTGAACTATATCCCCAGCCCTTTTCTATTTTTTGAGACAAGGTCTTACAGTGTTCTCACCTCAGTCTCTCAGAGTACTGGTTATTAACTTAATCTCTAATGTAACACACACATTAGAATGGGGGCTATGAATTTATTTTTAGATGACGTGATTTGTAATTCCAATCATAGGGGCACATGTTCACCCTTCGAGCACCTGATGAGGGTAAACAACTATCACGGGCCCAGCCAGGCTGCAGGTCTGTCTCAGGAAGTAGTTATTTGCAAGCTCAGCTAGAATTCTATGAATCAGGTCAAATAAATTCTCCTAAGGAAGGAGAGTAAAAGGGTAAAAGGAACTGGAGACAAATTTTCAGTATATTATCATGTTACTATGAGGCTTTACAGTGACACTATAAAATATACTTTATGTAGTGCCTGGTATATAAGAAGAGCTCATTAAATGTTAGTTATTAAAGTGGGGATATCTCTTCTTCTCCAGATGTTCATATTTTGCCTGTGAAGTAAGATTGCCCTTTCAAAACTACTGAGTAAAGTTTCCTCTTTAAATCTCCTTTTTTGAAAAGAAAAATTTATCTGATTGGCAAAGTTCAGAAAACCACAGAAAGAGTAAGTCTCTTTCTGTGGGAACATCCCTTTTGAAACAACTTGTACCCAAGAAGGAGAAAATCTTTTCATTCCTGCCACTATGAAAGAAGCACAGGTAATTATAGCCTATGACTGTCTTCCTAGAGGCCAAAAAGAAACCAATTCCTCTTTTATATATATTGTGTTGATTTCCCAGACATCTGGACAATTTAAGATCAGCTCTAAGTCTCTTCTTAGATGACCATACCAAATTCCTGCTGTAAAAAAGTCTCAAGAGATTTTATTATGGTGGGAAGATATAAGCCAGCTCTACCAAAGAAAGAAAATATTTATTATGATACTAAACAAAATTGTACCAATTTTTATTTAATTCAAACTAAGAGAAGTTAATCATCAAATGTTTGATTTTAAGATATCTTTAAAATCACCAGCACTGTTAATGTTGTTACAAAGGATTAAACAAGGAGGAGATTTACAGTGATGTCCTAGGATAATTTTTAGGCTGAGTCTTTAGGTCTATCATATTTTTACTAAATATCTATCATATTTTTACTAAAAATTCTCTGGTAGGAAACATGTAATACTCAGCAGAATACAGCCAATGGGAAGTAAATATGTTTATTGAAGATAACAGGTTTGATGACGGTTAGTAGAATATTGTTTACAGTCCTTAAATCTCTTTGATTCAATAGTTTATTGACAAAAGACTATCCAAAAAAAAAAAAAAAAGCTTTCGGATCTTGGAATTTCCAAGTCATGAAAAATAAAAAAGTCAGAGTAACTGGAATTAGAATATAATACCAATGTATCTTAACATGATATTAAATAAATATCAAGATTAATTGAGGTCTTTGAAATCTTTGAACATATCGTGAGATGCATGTAATTTCTCAGAGAATAAAGTCAAACAGAAAGAACATGACAAAAATCAAAAGGTGCCAGAAGAATACACATATTTAAGTGTATGAGAAAGAATCTGAGGATACATGAAAGACATTATTCAGAAAGGTTAAGATAGGTAAAGAAGGTGCAGATCAATAAAGCCCTCTACACTGTGAGAGGCCGATAACTGAGGTCTCTCCCACTTCTGTGAAATCATGAAAGGCTTTATCAGTCTCTTGGTCACTCTAATAAATGGAGGAAGGAGTGTGTTTTATTTGCTTCTTGCTTCTGTTTCTGTTTTTACCACTCAGACAAGAGAAGAATGACCAATCATAGATCCAAAAAAGCAACAACAAAATCCAGCTTCACACAGGCAAAATCCCTGTACCTCCTGCGGGCTTCTACCCATTAAGAGGAACTTCTCTAATAAAACACCATAAAAGTGATCCCTGAAAGTACAGTCTTTTGGCAGAAGTTTTAATTAAAACTTTTACACATTACACTAGTACTCAGAAACTTGAACTACAATGTTTTCTTATTTTGTTAAACCCTAGCTGGTTTCAAAGAATTTACCTATTTAAAAAATGAGCATTGTTACATGGGTTGTTTTTCCCCAGAAAATAATAACAGGTTGTAGTAAGGAATTTGAATCTACAAAAAGAAATAAAAAACAAGTCTTCACTACCACTAGGATAAAAGTATCTATTATTTCTGCTTTATTAAAACTCTTGAAACTAGACATTCTAGGATCTAAAAATCTGAAACTTCAGGTGCATCTATTTGCACATAAATGAATCAATCTTGTCATTCTTTATGGCAAAGTAATACTCCATTTTATAAAAATACCACATCTTCTTTATCCAGTCTCCAGTTGATGGGCATTTGGGTTGTTTCCAAGATTGAGCTATCACAAACTGAGCTGCTATGAACAAGGGTGTACATCTGTCTTTCCCATGTGATTTTCTAAATTCTTTTGGGTATATTCCTAGCAGGGGGATGGCAGAGTCAGATGGGACCCCTAGTCCTAGTTTTCTGAGAAATCTCCACACATATCTGAGTCAAATCAATAGATCACAGATAGACAAAAACTGGGTCTTCTCGTTGATATGAGCATCGGTAGATGCAAATGAGCTCTAGAAAGTATGACAGTCTTTTTAGAATGGGAAATTTCCAAAGGAAATTTGGTGTGGGGATGTAATGAGGGGAAGGAATAAATATGATTCTGAAAGAAAATAAAAGAGCATGTATATAGGGGGTGGGGAGGAGTGGGTGGGGATATGGGTGAAAATGAGAATTGACTGTGTCATATATTGGTACAAATTCCCCAATGTTATATGTGATTGTGAGATGTATGCAAATTGTACCAATAAAGAATGCAATTAAAATTTTTAAAAAATCTGAAACTGAAGGGAATTCAAATAAAATCTAAAATAATTGCATATCAGTTTAACCACACCAATGTGGTATTTGTATACAGACATAATAGTTTGAATTTTCAGTACTTGTGTAAGTACATAGAATAGACAAAAGAAAAATTATTAACAAAAAATAGAAGGAAAAATATAGAGGTGAACACAAAATTCCTTTAGATGAGCTTCCAAGAATGGACCAAAAAGTGTAAAGCTTTTCACCTGATGTCAAGGGCAAATGCCAAGTTATTCTGTAACTTTCATTTTTAAATATGTACAATATAAGAAGAAAAATAGGGAGGAGTGCTTAGATGTTTCTCTGTACAATAGAGGAACAAGCACTACCTAATAATTTGAAAAAATAATATATTAATGAAATACAATTTCAAATCTCATTTCGAGTCCTTTGCAAACTTTTAATTAGGACTGGGAGGAATTTGGAGAAGAGTAGAAAGAGTCCTGTTAGCACGACACCAGACAGAGATTAAGGAAAGACATAATAATACGGAATCTTCAAGGCAAAGAGAGCCAGGAATTATAAGGATGGTGGTTTTATCTGCTCAGCAATAGGCTGCCACTATGGTTTCAAAGGTTTGAAGGATAATTTATGTATGGAGTGTATTTTAAAAAGAAGGCAGGATCATGCACATAACTATTAATTGGCAAAGTTGGCAGAAGTTAAATGGTTGTTTCAAGACCAGACAGAATAAGCAAAGACCAATTGAACTCCCAAACAAACAAACAAAAAATGGGAGAAAAAAAAAGTCATCCTACTACTTTTCCTCTGTGTGGAACCACGGCCATCTGGTAAAGGATGCTTTAGACTTCGAAAAGCCAGAGAAAATGGAAGTTGGAATCATTCTATTAGGATGTTAAAGAAAGATGGTATTCACAAAATGAAAAACTACTTACTACTAAGAGAGTTTTAGGGTTACTAAAGGTAGTAATAAAGTAGAATCCACATAGTACTAGAATTCACTGAAAACTGGAAGAACATTCTGCAATGAAATCTGGCTGCCACCCAATGGCCAAACTCTACTTGTTTAGTAGGGCTGCATATTCAGTGCATATCCCACTCTTTTCACATAGACCATTTAGTTCATCCACACAGTCAGTGTTCATTTTGCTTTGAGCCTACTCTGATTCTGAATGACTCTTGTTTTTTCGATGATAAACTAGTTCTTATAGTCATCAATTATGTTTGTCCAAATTTACTGGCTAACTTCAGGATCTGAGGTATACCACACACATATTAGTAGTACTCTGGGGCTATTTCCTTCCAACCATCAGATTCTGGTGTTTAGAATTTATCGTGTTGAAGCTCAGACACGGAATTATCCATTTGCGGTGCTAAAGAACTCAATACAACCAAGAGGTGTATACTAATATAGTTAAACTGCAATGTTTCCCCCACCACTAGTAGGGAAAGCAGGGAGGTCCCAGATTCGCTTGCCAAGTCTACAATCTCTGAAAAAAATGTCAAGAAAGTTTGGTCTATGAGACACCTTCAACTAAGGAAGGGGCTATAGTTCCATGCATGTTGAAGTGATAACAGAACATGCTTAGTTTTGAACCATCATATTGCAATTCCATCCTTTGTAATTTATATGTGATACAAATTATGGAAAATTATATATGTGAGAAATGTTGAAAAGAAAACTAAAGTATAGATGCTGCTCTTAAATAAAGCAGATAAATAAAATGGTGTACTGCTTGAACACTTTATTATTAGTTATAGATGTTGTATCAGATCCAGTGTAAGTCTACTTTTGATCCAATTGGAATACGAGAATTTAATAATCTATATTTAATAATATATTAAATATATAATTAATCATCTATATCATGCATTGATGATCTTCATGCAACTCTTACATAAAATTGTGTCTCTCTTACAAATTGTTGAGAACTAACAATGTTATGGTTTGGATCTTGATGGCCCCCCAAGTCCACATGCTCTCATAGGTGGAACTTTTCAGAGATGGCTGGATCGAAGGTGTGTGAATACGGTGTAACAGTGTATGATAACCAAATTAGTTCGCCAGTTAGGTTAGCATGTTTCTCCATGTGGATAATGGGAAGGTCCAAGGTGGGTGTGGGCAGCACTGACCAATAGGCTTGTAGCCTGAATGGAATGAAGGGGAAAAGGAAGCTCAGGGGCACTGCTTCGGTGCCTCTTGCCCACGGACTGCTCGCCTCTGCCATCCCCTCGGCCACGCTTGGAGCTAGCTGACTGCAGACTGAAACCTCTGCAAACTGAACTAAAATGAACCTTTTCTGCTTTGACTTGTAGCTGTTGGATATTTCGTCCCAGCCACAAAGAAAATAAGATAAAGGACAATTTATTGTAACGCAACTTCCGCCTCATTCTTCAAACTATCTTCGTGTATTTTCCTGATCAACAGAAGGCACAAGTTGGAAAAATGTTTTTAAAAATATTTTCTACACTTGGGAACCGTGTGTTTAACATTAAATGCTAGGGAGTCTTTAATTGTGGCCTTACACTCTCACATTAATCACCCAGGCATTAGAACAGTACAAAAGGAAAAAAAATATATCTTCTTAATTTATATTGTTTGCAGATTAACTTTTAGAGCATATAGCTACTATGGTAATAAACTTAAAATAGTCACATGAGATAGGGAAAAATTTCAAACAATTAATTCATGCCCCCAAACTGTAGATGCACAATTTTAAGGGCTTATATTTATAGCTCACAAGGAAAATGTTACCTAGGATTACACAAGAGTATACGTTTATGTGAATAAAAATTCAGAAAGTAAAACTATGAAATATTAATAAGGGAAAACAAACTTAAATGTGATGTTATATTTCCTCATAAGGCAGAACAAAAATACAGACCCCTTGGTATTCATGGAGAACTGGTTTCAGGAACCTCAGGAAAGAAACCTCCGTCTCTTATAGAAAACAGTATAGTATTTGTATATAACCTATTCACATTATCCTGTATATTCTAAGTAGCTCTAGACTACTTATAATGCCCAATACAATGCAAATGCTATGTAAGTATTTATGCTGCGCACTCTCTGTTTAGGGAATGATGACAAGAAAAAAGTGAAAGAAGCAAAAAATTTGTATATGTTCAATACAGATGCAATTTCATCCCAGTTTAAAAAAATATTTTAAATTTGTACATTATAATACTAGAAACCTACAGGGTACAGGGCTGTGGATATAGCTCCAAGATACAACACTGCCTGGAATGTAGAAGTCCTCAGGATTCAATCCCCAAACTCCAAAATAATAATAATAATAATAATAATAATAATGTACAATGCAATGTTTTAAGACATTGTATAATGATCACATCAGGGCAACTGGGATATCTATCACCTTAATTGTGCATCATTTCTTTGTGGTCAAACATTCCTCTCTTCCAGCAATGTTGAAATATACAAAACACTGCTGTTAATTATAGTTGCCTTATGTGGTAGATTATAAACATGTGTTTCTTCCATCTAACTGTAACCTTGTATCTGCAGACCACCCTCTCTCACCACCTCCTCTTCCTTACGTTCCCTACTTTCTGGTAACTGTCCTTTCACTACCTCCTTCTATAAAAAGAACATTTTTATTATACATATGAGTGAAATAATACACTCTCTACCCTTATTTGTCTGATTTGTTTCACTTTATATTCTTTAGGTTCATTCATGTTGTTGCAAAGGATTCATTCCTTTATGGTTGAATAGTATTTCACTGCATATTAATACCACATTTTATTTATACATTCTTTATCCATTATGAATAGTGCTGAAATAAATTTTGAAATATAGACATTTCTTGATGGACTGATATATTGATATATATTTATGTATATATATACATATATATGTATGTATGTATATACACACCCACACACTATGTATACATATCCAGTGAATGCTTGCTGAGTCATATGATTCTATTCCTAATTTTTGAGGAACCTCCATACTATTTTACATAATGGCTATAGTAGTTTATATCTTCACCAATAGTATGTAAATGTTCCATTTTCTTTACATCATCACCAGCACTTAACCTTTTGTCTTTTTTATTTTTTATTTTTATACAGGAGCTTGCTGCACTGCAAAGTTTCCCAGGTTGTCCTGAACTGGCAATCCTCCTGCCTCAGCTTCCCATCAGAGTCACACACCACCATACCTGGCTGCCTTTTTCTTTCTCATGGTAGCTATTCTAACAGGAAGTTGGTGATATACCATTATGATTTCTAATTGCATTTTCCTGAAGATTTGTAATACCAAGTAATATTACATCTCTAATTATCAGCTCAATAGTCATACTAAGTTTTCACTCACCTGTTGGCCATTTGCATTTCTTACTTTGAAAAATATTTAGATCTACTACCATTTTTTTTTTTTTTTTCTTTTTGGAGACAGGGTCTCACTTTGTAGTTCAGGCTGGCCCTGAGCTCACTATGGTGCCCAGGCAAGCCGCCGCGAACTCAGCAATCCTCCTGTCCCTGCCTCCCGAGTGCTGGGATGACAGGTGTGAGCCACCACGCCCGGCAGCAATAGTTTTTTGTTACAATATTGACACTACATCTCATTATAAAAAGTAGCCTTGTGCAGCCTGAGTGACTTATATCACCAGGCATCTTTCAAAGGGGCACTGTTCACACAGTCATTCTTAACCTTGACACAGTGAAGAAACAAAGTCAAATTTATCTGAGGAAATGTACTCATCAGTTACCCTAGTGTTTTGCTCTCTGGTTCTGTTAAAGATTAAATAAACTAAAGGCCAGATTGCTGAATGTTCTTTAAAAACTTTTAAAACTTTGTCTTGATATTGATCAGGGTTTTTAGCAAAAGGATCCATAGGGATTCAATGTGGACAAGTAGACACCCTTTGAGAATTTAGAAGCAGGATACAGCTTATTTCTCTAAAAGGACATATACATTCATTTGGGCCATTAATGAGAATTCACATCCTATAATGTTTCTCTTGTAGTCATTTCAGCCTAAAAGCTGATAACTAAATTTAAAGCTCAAACTTAGTACTGTTAGTTTAGTGGTATTAGATGGTTCTTAATAAATGTTTAGAATTAATATAAATGATGATTAATAATGAGTTCTAGGTTTATATCAAAACATTCAGATTAAGTACATTAGGGATAACAATCTCAAATCTGCCTTTTTAATGAATATCCACAAGAACTAAAATGCAAGTAACTCATGGATCTCGTGTTGAAAAATACCAGCCTAGATGGTTTAAAATGATTTCCCTTGTTTTTAACACTTCCAGGGTATCTATTTTTACAGTTATAGCTTTATTACCTCATTATATTTTAAAGATAATCTTGTTTTTTAGAATTAAGCAGGATAAAAATAGTATATCTCTGTATAAATTTAAATATATATATATATATATATATATATATATATATATACAGTACAGGTGGTAATTAATTTGAAACTAGTAAGAAAACATGAATACACATCTTCATTTCTCCTACAAAAAAGATTGCCTTTTTAAACAACATTGCAAAGGTAAAAGAAAAAGGATTAATTTTACCTCATCCAAATTAAAGATTTCCAGGCTATGACAGAATACCACAGACAAAATAATAGTTGACAAAGTAAGAAAATATATTTGCAGTTTCTGAAAACAATAACAAGTAGCACAAGATATCCTATACTATATTATATGCTTCTGTACTAGAATTTACTTGGAAATTGCCGAGAAAAATATATTTTGACCCAGTGGAAAAAGGGCAAAGAATATAAATAGGAAAGTTAAAGAAAAAGTATCCAAATGCTAATAAGCAACTAATAATAAGCTCACCGGTCACAGAGAAATAAAAGAAAAAATAAAGTATCACTTTACATTTAATAAACTGGTAAACAGCTGAGTGGACAATACCAAGGGGCAGCGGGGCAGGGATATGGTCACCTCAGAATACAGCTACTCATGGGCATGAGTGCTACCCACCATCAGTAGCCTGAATAAAGGGGGAGGGGAGCTCTGTTACACTCTCTCTCTCTCTCTCTCTCTCTCTCTCTCTCTCTCTCACACATCCTCTGCTTCCTTGTGGGTGCCATGCTCTTTCTACTCTGTGATGTCTGTTTGCCATCTCAGCCTTGGAGCCAGCCAATCATGGGCTGAAATTTCTATGAACTGAAAGCCAAATAAACCCCTTTCCTTCTAAAAAATAAAGAAAGAAAAGAAAACAGCTACTCTAAAAGCAGTATAGCTATTGAACAAGCTTGCCAGCCCTTCTCTTGCCATAAAATTTTCCAGGTGGGAATTATATACCCATTTATTATATTTCACTATATCCCCATCCATTATCAAACTACCAGAAGTCCCTATTAAGCCTGTGCTTTCTCTTTAAATTGTGACTTGAAAGAATGCAGAAAGACATCTCGCTGTGGTGGAAGGATGTTAAGAGTCACAGCACAGCAATAGCTGTCTTTGAAAAACCGCTTTTAAAATGTGGCCCTTGACCCTACCGTATGCTCCACACCAGTGGAAGTGTGAGGCACTCATCCACCTTTGCATGGCTTCCAATCATCTCCCTTCAATCTCCTACCTAATAATCTCATACTTCTTCGGAGCATGGCACTGTTAAATGAGTAGGCCAGGCATATTTTTCATTTTATTGTAGTATTGCAAGTGCTACTGTGTGTTATCTGTTTCCTGTTCCTGTAACAAAAAGGATAAGGCCAGGTAATTTATAAACAGAAGTTTATTTGGCACACAGTTTTAGAGGTGTGAAGTTTAAGAAAAATGACACTGGCATTTTTTGTGGCACTGGACAAGAACCTTCTTCCTGCATCATAACATCCTAGAGGAAATATGTAGTTACCTCCCCCCCTCCACACACACATACGTCTGCCTTCTTTTCTTTTGGAGGTGTAAATGATTTTTTTTTTTGCAAAGAGACATTGTCAAGTCTCTTTGTCAAGAATAAATGATGAATAAGAAAAATTCCACAGGCATAAATAGATATGGCAATTGTAATATGTAATACAGGAGGCATATCAATTTGTGACCCTTGGTCTAAAAACATTAAGTGCTTTTCCATTCGACCTAAGACTTCTAGATTCCTACTAAGGACCACATGAAGAGCATGAAAAGTCACCTACTGAAAGGAAGCCCCCAAAGAAGAAAAAGGGAGGCAATGTAGAAATAAAGTTATGTAGAACACTCTTTAAATTGCAATTAGCTACATTTTCATATCTTCACAGTAATACAAAACACAGTCTCTTGCAGAACTGTTTCAGGTTACTTAAATACCAGATATATTTTTAGTTCTCTGTAAAACTGTTTGGAAGTTACTTGTGTTTATATAAAATGAAGCTATTAATACTTTCCTTAGCAGTAGCTATACACTAGGAAGGCCAAGACAAACACGAACCAAGGAATGAAGTTTTCTGAAGCTGCCGCGTGAAACGACAAGAAGCGATTGATTCCCTACACGTGAATGAGTTTGTTTGCTATAGGAAGGCCAGACGCAACCACGGAGATGCGTACAAAGGTATCTTTTGAAGGACAGAAGAATGGCATCCAATTTGCATTTAGTTTTTACCTTCTTCTCCATTTTTCTGACACCGATAAAGTTGTCTCTAAGCAACTATACCATGAGGGTGCTGTCTTTGGAGAATCTTCATTCGGTGTATCAAGTTCTACGATGGGTCATTGGAAGCCATGTTAGCCACAGCGCAGGAAAGCTCTGGTTATTAGGGAAGGATCTGTTAGTAAACTATGGAAAATTTAAGAGCCAGCCCCAAGCAGATTTGCATCTCCTTGTTTATATCAAATGTCTCTTGATAGCCCCGGGGCAATCATCTATCTTTGCTTATAATCATGAAATTTCAGCTGGTACAGGAATTATTTTCTTTTCGGGCTCGGCAGAAGCCCTTCCTCTCCGAATTAGTCGCCCTGGCTATTACATAAATCCTTATCCGACAATTCCAGCACCATGGTCTTGGGCAGCCTCAGCTTCTTGTTGGAGCGTTTTCCCTCTGCAGATGGGCCCGGCAGCCTTGCCACGTTCCTGTAGGTCACCGGAAGTGAGCTGCGCTCTCGGATGGGTGGCTCGTCCCTCTGCTCCATCATAGCCCTTGCGTGTGGCCGTGTTGTTGTAGCTCTGGCTTAACTCAGCCAGCCTGACCTTCTGGATCATCTCCCTCTTCTCCACAGACAGCAGCTGGTGCACTGAAGCTGGAGAAGAGCAAAGAGGTTGAGAGCAAATGCCTATCAGAACAGGGAGTCCTCCTTTTGGAGAGGCACAAGTCTCTTCCCCTTCACCTCCATGAAGCTGAGGATGCCCTGGAGGTGGCCTGGGGCATGTCTGCTGTGACAGGACCCAAAATGGCGATAGAGAGCCTGCGGGGATCCACCATGCAGCCAGGACCAATGCTCGAGCAACCATCTGGCACAAGAATCAGTCTCTAAAACATCAGTGGGTGGCGACCCCCATTTTGTTGTGGATTTCCCTTCGAACAAACTCACCGTCTTCTTTAATATCAATGGGCAGCCTGCGGACATCCTCCAGGTCCTCTCTGATCACATGGGTTCCGGTGTGACAGTGAACACGGAGCTCATGGGGCTCCTGCTTCTCCAAACTGTCACAAGAAGCAGAGCACGTACTTCCACACGGTCATCATCCTTACCAACTGGCCGGAGAGATCTTCCCTCGAGATCACGCCCAGCAGAGTCATCTTAGACCATGGCGACAGGCTGGTCCTTCAGAGCACGGCAACCAGAGCGTGGCAGTGGGCAGCCGGGGGCAGGAGGTGGCTGTGTCTGCCAACGCGGACGTCACTGTCACCATCCAGGGCACCACTGCCTTCTCTGTCCTCATTCACCTCTGCAAAAAGCCAGCGCCCTTCCAGCGAAACCACTTAGGCTTCTACATCTCCAACAGCAAAGGCCTTTCTGGCAGCTGCCATGGCCTGCTGGGTCTATTCCTGAACCAGGAGGCCAAACTCACAGAGCAGCCTGCAAGGCATAGCACTGATCTTACAAACAGCCCCCCCAGGCTCAAGGGACATCTGAGACCATCCTAGAGGCCGAAGGACGTCGCATCCCAGTGGCCTGGAAACAACAGAAGATTTACAATAAGGAAGAGCAGACAGACCGCTGGATGGCCAGGAACAGGGCCGCCAAGCTCACTGACGGGGTCTATGGGGATTAGCTGGCAACTCATCCATTTGACACAGAAACAACCTTGGGCCTGGGACGGTCCCCTGGATCTAAACCCAGCAGCCTTAACTGATGACAGTGCACTAAGGGAAGTGGCTGTGGGGGACACTGAGGCATAGCTGTCTTGTTACCCTTGCATGCTCTGCTCTTCCAAAGAGCCACATTCTGCAGCCTGAGGCTGAGGTCTGCAGAAGTGAGGGGTGCGGAGGAAAGCCTGAATGAAGACGTGGTCTGCTGCCCCCCCGCTGCAGCCTCTGCCTTCCTCTGCAGCTCCCTGTCTGGTACACAGAACAGGTACCATCCAGGGGAGAAGGGCATAGTGAAAAGCATGAAAGCTTCGATCTTGTACCATCCAGTTTGTAGCCACCAGCACGTAACTCTTCTCAGTGTAATGAGCCTCCATGATATTTATTTTCCCTGGTGAAACAGTCAAATTCTGCCGTTTGCGTTATATTCATCTACTGTGTTCTCCAGATGTGTCACCCCTGACCTCTTCCTCAAACACACCCTCATTAAGACCAAGGCCACCCATCATGCAAACAGCATATAAATTAGATCATTGTAAATAATTAAGGCTTTTCTTAGGAGAGCATCATTTTCCTGCCATAGAGTTTTGTCCTTAAAAATTAGTTTTCATTTAAAAAATGATTAGAAATAGAAAAGCCTAAAAAAAAATAATCATGGCACAAGTCTCTTCCTCTTCCTTTAGAGCCACTGGTCTCACCATGGGAATGGATCTTACCTGTTACTGGTAACTCTGGCAACTCTCAGCAGCCATTCCTCCCCATCGATCCATGAACTGGGGACTGTTTCCCACCACATCAAGTTTGGGGGCCACTAGGCCAAGTGACCCAGAGCAAACTACAGCATGGGTCCAAGTGAAAAAAAGATGAACCAAGTTCAAAGATTTGTGCCAATTCATGTCTCAGAGAAAGATAAGCAGATTCACGCTCCCAGAAGTGAGTTAAATTTTACACTACAGCTCGTACCCTACTGTCATTAGGGTCTCCTGTATTTCTAAAGGAAAAACTGTAGTTCAGAATCATTACTACAAACCTATGCAAAAAGACCACTGAATTTCAAAAGATAGAGTTCT
This sequence comes from Thryonomys swinderianus, assembly GCA_004025085.1. Taxonomy (NCBI): domain Eukaryota; kingdom Metazoa; phylum Chordata; class Mammalia; order Rodentia; family Thryonomyidae; genus Thryonomys; species Thryonomys swinderianus. The sequence continues at coordinate 75,312 of PVIC010000231.1, forward strand.
ATGATAGGTATTGTGCAATAGGAAGAAAATATTTAATGGGAAAAAGGAAAGAGGGGTAGGGGAAAGTAAAGGGGAATAGAAAAATTGATGGTAAAAACAAAAAAATGGAAACAAAGCTTCTGTATATAGGGGCTTGGGTGGTAGGGAGGGTGGGACAAGGAGAAAAAATGAGTATCAAGTTATATCACGTACAGGTACAAAGTCTCAATGGTGGATGTGATCATAATGTATATATAAAATGGACCAATAAACTCAATAAAGAAAGAGATTTGGCATGTGATAATTTTTTTAAAAAATCATTATAGTTATGGTTCTGAAAGTGTGATTTTTAAAATAATTCTCCCTAAAGTTTGTTAACTGATTTTAAATAAGGTATAAAGCACCATAATTAATACTAATAGATTTACCCTTAAAATTGGAGAAAAGTGTTTATTTCAAGCTCTCATTTCTTCAAAGAAATTGGATTATTTTAATTTCCAAAAATTGAGTCAATTTCTCTGCCTTAATCAATTTAGGATTCAAGCTTGTGGAGCAGTATCTCAACATGTGGGAAAGATCTGGAGTCTCAGAATTACTTCAGTCATATGTAAATCCCTAATACCCTTCTCAAACTTCTCAGGGGCAGAAGTTTTCTGCATTTTAAAAACTCCATTTTAAAAAACCAAAAAACCAACCAACCAAAAGCAAAACAAAAGAAAAAAAAAACTTCGCAGTATTCTTAAGCAATAAGCTCAAAAAGCTAAAGTATTTAAACATTCAAATTAAAATGTGAAAAGCTACTGTTTTGTAAATATAAACTGAATGAGGTCTCTTCTGTAAATTTGTAAACATCATTTTCTACAAAAAAATCAGCTTGATTTAATGGCTAGGGCTATGGACTAAATCTCAACAAATGTTTTATTCCCTCTACCGCCATTTCCCCTTATGAATGATATCAGTAAATTATTTAAATTCACTGTGATAAATAGGATATACAGTAATTCTTTTTTCCTGCCTCAGAGGCATATTGTGAGGTTAATTAAATAACAGCTGCAAAATTCTTTTGGCTCCTTAGAGAAAGACATTATAGAAGACATTATATTATATATGCAGCATTATTTTCTCCGCTATGAAAACAGGGCTAATTGTTCTTGAGAACTCAGCCCATGGCAGAGAAAACAGCTATGACATGGCTTTCACAAGCATTAAATTCACAAGGGCAGAATTTTGTCACAGTTGATGTCAGACGCAGTGAATGTTATGCTTCTGTTCTTTGCACAAAGACCACTGCCATCTTGTGGAAAACAAGTCATTGTCCTCTTCTTCGGCTTCTATTTTATTTGTTTGAAATCGTGACAAGGTAATTTGGGTTTTCCGCTGCGGCAGCAAAGACGTGTGGCTTATGTATTCCTGCTCGTCCTGAGCCATGTTATCCGGGGCAAGCAGGGGCGGAGGCCACGCTGAAGGTCAGGTAGGGCTAATGGGCGGAAGGGTTCTATCAAGGAGCCACCTCCTGGGGGCGCTGAACCTTGCCCAGTCCTCAGACGGGGCTCGCCCCGAGCATCTGCTCGTGTGTTCCATTATATTCTGGAATTGGGGCGAAAGGGGGAAAGAAAATCATCTCTGGGGAGCACTGAATACTGTGTTCATTGCTCCGGAAAAAAATGCATGAGTCTGTGTATGTTTATATTTGTCAAAAGAAGAGGGACTGCTTACAGGGTAAGACTACCAAACAAGTCCTGAAATCTATCAAGTTTGACAAATAATTGCCACATTCTGACAAACATGATCTTTTAGATCTATAAAAACAGGTTTTTGTAAAGGACCATTCCTTTCTGGCCTTCCTGATATTTAAAGGCTTTAGGCTGGTAACAAACTACACGTACAGAAAATGTAGCAATTTTAAATCAGAAAAAAAATTGCCTTAAGAAGTAATATTATACAGAGAAACTATCTTAATGGTCAGAAACACTGCCTTTTACTTTTATACGGCAGGCATTCCTTGCAAAAGACACTTTTTAAGAAGCACTTTTAATTTTTTCTTTTAGGCTCATCTTGAACTCACTACCTTGAATTCCGGTGATCCTTCTGCCTGAGCCTCCAGAGTGCTGAGGTTACAAGTGTGCACCCCAATGGCTGGAGGCATTTTAACTTTTGTGGCTCAGTGAGTCTTAGACAAAAATAAAAAATAAAAAATAAAATAAAATAAAAAGATGAAACTCATCTTGATATCTTCATCTCTCCACAATTGCACTTTTCAACCCTCATTTGAAGTACCTTCCCCAGGTAAATTTTCTAGCTTCCATGCTGGGATGCATGCTTCTCCACTCACCAGAAAATTCAGATTTGTAACAATTCCTACTAAAATGTTGAAAACTGAATAACTCATTGAGGCACATTTAAAAAGAATTATTAGCCAGTCACTTCTTACTCCCAAAAGGTAGAATATCAAAACATAGTTTCTGGAAAACTGAGCAGAGTAGGATCTGGAAAAAAAAATCTTTTTTTCAATAGAACATATCTTATTACCAAGTCACCATCTATTCAGCTGACTCATTTCAAAAATGAAAAAAACTGGAAAGAATAACTTACAAAGTCCTTCAAATAAAGGGTGTCTCCCTATGCCAACTTCAAACCTAATCTCAGAACAATGTTACCTCAAATAGAAATAAAAATCAGGAGACCTAGAGTTAATACATTAGTTTACTGAAATGTCTTGAAAAGGCAACAAAAAGAACCAGAAATACACTACATAGTACAGAAAATTTTTTCCTATAATCTTTTTTAATAGATATTTTTCTTAAGTCTTAGGAAGTGAAGCAATCAATGTCCTAAATTTTCTGGTACATGACACATATCGATTCTCATTTTTTCCCATTTCCTTGCCCTTTTCTACAGCTCCCTGCTACCCTGTATACTTATGCTTTGCTTCCTTTTTTTTAACCATCACATTTTTTCTGTCCCTTCTTTAGTCTAAATTTTCCAGCTGTGTGTTTCCAAGCGTACCTCACCTCAGCCCCCTGTTCTAACACTGACTGACGCCCCAGGAGAAGCATTTTGTAATGGAAGCTCAATGTTCCTGTTGCATTTCTACCCAGTGTCCTGGTCAGTATATGAGAAGCCCAGAAATCTGGCAGTGATAGCAAAGAACTTGCTTAGAGTGTGAAGAGGTGGTTAAAGACAGATCAAACACAAACACCACTCAGGAATTCTGCTTCCCTTAAAATAAGAGTGATGGCACATTACTAAAAAGATCAAGTTTCTGTTTAGGACATTTTCTTCCAAATCGGGGCTGGTCCTTATTCTGTCCGCTGAAATGTAACAGATAAGCACTGGGGACACCCTCGAGCTTTTAGATACACAGGGGCCTTGTGAGCTGCATCCTTCTGCCTGGAACATGGCTGCCACGGCTGTTTGCTTAGCAAACTCCAACGAGAGTTTGAAGGTCCATCACTTGACTCGCACATGGAAACGCTTCCCTGGCAGAGACTGTGACACCTTCTCCTCACAGACAAAGCGACACAATGGAGATGGCAGAGCGACCAGTCTGAAGGAAACTGGAACCTCTTGTCTTCTGTGGAACAGCTGCCACATCAACACTGGAATTTGTGTCAGAAACTTAGATATGGGAAAAGCTATTTCATTTATGCCACATTAATTTTAGTTTTCAACACATAAACTCAAGAACTCTCTAATACATTCTCATAGCACCCTGCACAGGCATCTATCTCTTGAGCTACTGCTTTCTGCATTGAATAGATGTTGTTGTTTTTTAATCTACAAACTAAACTCAGAGCAGGCAGGATATCTTAATACTTTGATTCCTATGTCAAGTACACTGTATATTTGAAATAAAAATGTACTGAGTAGTTGAGCAGATGGTTGAGTGAATAAATGAATAACAGATGATTGATTATGTGATCAGTTTTATTTACACAGATTCAGATATATTTACCTTATAACTTTATGGAGCTTTCAAATTTGGGAGTTAGGGGATGTTTAAACTATAACTGCAAAAAAGAACAAACATTTGAAGAACCAGATGCTATAAAGGGTAATGTCAGTGATTTTCTAAAGTGATTCACTCATTTTTCACTTATTCCTGATCTTCTTTTCTCTTGCTATCTGCAAGTACACCTAAGAGTGGTCAGTAAAACATTCCAGAAAGTAGCAAGCTGGTCTCAAGATGCCTGTGCCTCGGGAGTGAGACTGCACCACTTTTTGATCTCTCTGAGCCCCAGTAGTCATGTTTCTCACTCCCACTTCACCATTGGCTGGTCCACTCTGGCTTTTGAATCTGTTTTTTCTCTTTAGGGTTTTTTTTTTTTTTTTTTACTTTCAGTTTTCACAAATCTCCATTCTCTCTCTTTTCAGCAAGCTGGACGTTTTCTTTTGCCTCCCTTTAAATTCAGATGTAAAGAACAGCAGCCAGAGGAAGTACCTCCGGGAATACTTCTTCTACCCGATGTCCCTTCTGAGTCTCCACTCCTTACTCCGTACACACGTGAGCACATTCACAAGTATCACAGAAACACACACGACACACACACACCCTCTCAGCACGAACTTTTCTATCCTCCTTTTCAAACTCCCCCTCTCCAGCACTGTAAGATGGGTTCATGTGGCCACGCTTTTTCTGCAAAAGCTGCAACTGGCACTCAATTTGCTGCTGTACTTGCCCAAAAGTCATTTTTAATATTTGTCCTTTAACTCCCAATCTACTTTATATGTGATTTACTCTAATTATTCAACAAGTCTTGCCCTTCAGAGGCTTTATTCTGACAATAAAAATGTTTAATCAAAATATCACTTGCATAAAACAGTTTTTAAAAGTCCATTCAACATGGCATTACACTGTACAGTATATTTGAACCAACCCTAGTGATATTGATTAAAAGAGAATCTGAATAAGTTTTTTCCCTTTCTGTTGAAACAGACAATTTATTTCTGATATGGCCTCTTTTTTCACATACAAATCCACAACTATCTGTGGCTAGGCAGAGCTTATCTTATCTCTCTATCCCATGAATTGTTTTTCATTTTCACATTAATGCCAGCAGAGTTTACTTTATGTGTCTGTATTTCACTAGATCAGTTCTGAGAATATCTTTTGCACCTCATGTAGCAACTCTAGGAAAATCATACAGATATGTACTCATTTTTTTCCTCAGCTAACCTACATATTATCAGTGCCAAATTCTGATAACTCAGCTTTTCCTATTGCTTTGTATACTGTAATTTGTCAAACTCAATGCTTTCATGTTTTATTGTCTACTAGTTCAATTAAAATAGAACTCTTTACTAGATTTTATTAAACATAATCCTTTACTTTTTCCCAACTGAATTTTAGGTTTCATACCTAAAGAAAATCCCCCATAACTCATTTCAGGCAACAGTGCCAATTCATTTCAAACAGATAGGCTTCAATCCAAGAAAATAAATGGGAGAAGGTTGAAACATGACTGGACAGACTATGTTGCCAAGAACATTAATCACAGTACTTAAAAAATAAACTGTGGGTTTGATCACTTTTAATTTTCTTTTCAATGAACCCTAGGCAAATATCTTAGACATTTGTGCTGAGATAAAGCATCTTCCCAAAGTGGGAATTATTAAATTACTCATTTCATCAGAGGTGTTCTAAATGCCTCCGTCAAAATTTTTAAACATGGGCCAGAGATTTAGCTCAGTGGTTCCTGTGTCTGCCTCACAAGCGCAAAGTCTGGAGTTTGATTCCTGGTACCACATATCACAGTGCTGGGCATCGTGGCTCACGCCTGTAATCCCAGCACTCTGGAGACAGGAGGATCACTGTGAGTTTGAGGCTTGCCTGGGCCACACAGTGAGTTCGGGGCCAATCTGAGCTAGAAAGCAACTCACACACACACACACACACAAAAAAAAAAAAAAAAAGAAGAAGAAGAAAAAAAAAGTTTTTAAACACAAATACAGAGGATATGTTCCTGACATAAAAATATTTAGACACGTGACATAGCTACAGGAATAACCACTTTTACGTATTCTTATTATATGATTTAAAATGCTGTTGCTTTAACCCTTTTAAAAACATACTTTCAAACTCATAAGCAAATAAAATATCTCAGATTGTGAATATCTTGTATTACAAGCCAGAAAGCTCAACCTTGAACCTAGAGAAACAGAGCTTGGTGCTTAGAAATGGCAAAACTGATAGCTATGAAAGACTGTTTTAAAATTGATGAAATAATATGTATATTATATATACATATATAAAATATATAAAATATATACATATATAAAATATATATGTATATATAATATATATGACCTGTTGCAGACATTACATATTTGAATTACATATTTCAATCCAAGTGATGAGGAAAGAGTTGGGAATTGCTGCTCTTTTGGAATGGGAAGCTTCTAAGCAGCTGCCTCTTGCAGATGTGCAAAGGAAGAAGAGACCACGAACTCTGCAGACACCCAGCCAGCTGACTATGTGGTGGGGTGATCGGATTGAGCGGCAGGCTGAAACCAAACAGATGAATAACTGATACATATATCAAATGAGCGAAGCAGCAGTCGGAAAGGCACAGCCACTAAGTTAGAAGGGCAAGTCCTGAGTGCTTGCTCTGCCTCGTTTTTTTCTTTGCCATGCCTATCGTTTTTGTTTAGAATTTCTAGAATGCTTTACCTTGGTAAGATAAGTTAAAGATATTTTCCTCACTGATCATCATTCCCCTGTACTCTAACATATAATATATGCACTGGACACTGTTAAAATAAAGAATTTCAGCATAAAAAGGAAAAACCCATTAGGAATCTGTGTTACATTCTGTCACTGGGACAAAATATCTCTGACAATCGACTTACATCAAAGACAGATTTATTTGGCTCCTGGTTTCACAATTTTCAGTACCTCGGAGTGCGTGGACCCTGTTGCCTTTAGGCTTGCAGCAAGACAGGGGAGCTGCTCGTCTCACAGAAGTAGGAAGAAAGCCCAAGAGGTCGGACCCCAACATTTCCTTCAAGAATGCACCCCAGTGACCCACCCTTCTTTCCCCTGGCCGCGTCTCTCGAAGCTTCCGCTGAAGCAGATCATGGACCAGAGACCAAGTTTTCAAGACATGGGTCTTTGGAGGTCATTAAAGGCTCAAACTATAGCAATTATTAAGTCTATGTATATATTAATTAACATATAATTAGTATATAATTTAGTATTTACTATAGAATCCTTTTAATTTCATTGTCTGTGTAACACAAGCTGCAGAATTTTTGACATAAAAATTATATTTCAGTATCAGTGTTTTAGCCAGACGGAGGGGGCATACTTCATTTCTGTTTATGTTACTAGCAACCATTGTAACAAAATGACATCATAATAACTAATAACTTTTCTGGAGTTAATCTCATGTGTGTGTTTACTTTTTTATTTGTTTTATTTGATTTTAGAGAAGGGACTTCTTAGACTCTTTCCACATCCTTTGCCTCAGATGTTCTTAGAGAACTCTGAAAACACATCTGGGGAATTACATAAAGGTTTTCTCCCATGGTAAATATCTCCCCACAATTTTAAGCACCATTTAAGTGCCATTTCTAAGTACCTCCCATACAGCACTTCCATTTTTATCTAACATCTCTTTTAAACGTTCATCTGACAGGTGACCTCTTGCCAACGGGCACACCACCAGCAGTGTTCCAGGGGAAAGGCACCCCATGGCAGCCATCACGAACAGCACATTCAGTGAGCACTTATTGAGCACTATTTTGTGTGACACACTATTAGGCAATGGGGGCTTGACTATGACAACCAGCCTATACCTAAGAAGCTCATACCTTTATCATACAATGTAGGTACTGCATATGCAGGTGCATATCTAATCATTTAATAGGTGCCTTCCAGGAACTATGTAGTCCAGAGTTAGAAATATATTCAGCCTTTCAGATGCTCAGAGACTAGGAGAAGAGGAAGAGAGTACATAATGGAAAATCTTGTGATAGGTGCACTAATGGGAGTAAATCAAAGGGACTGTGACAATAAATTAGCTTTACCCAAAAGTGCAAAAAAAAATCCACAGAACTATGGTGCACACTCAAACCAATACTTCTAGCCAGCTAAAAAAGGAGATTGTTGATTTTCTCACTCATGGGGGCAACAAATTTCCTACTGATATGTCTCAATTTATCCTTAAAGAATATCACCCTCAGACCACCCACCAAATGGCTCTGTCTCAGGACACAGTTACTTCTTGGCATCTGCTGAGACATGCAACAAGGGTATTAATTACTGCTCGCCATGTGATTAATGTGGCGGATAGTTCTTGATGAGGTCAGTGTGTTTTGTGGATCTTAGATTAATGATTCCAATTTGACAGACAGCAAGCCACTAAATGGTTACCAGGTGGCAAAAATATTCTATTACCTTAGGTAGAACTAGAGAGAGAAATGGAACTATACAATCACCTCCTACCAGGGTTAATTACTCAACAGCTGAGTGTTCTCAGACTTTATAAATATCTCAAACCGAAATTGTACTTTCTTCATTTCTGTTTTTAGGAAACAAAAAATCCGAGAGATTAAAAATGAAGTACAAATCTAACATCGATGAAGCACATGAGAGCTCTCCACTCTAGACAGTGCAGCAAATATCTGGCTTCAGTGGGCAGGGCTGCATAAACATCAAGTCCCTGCACTTGGTCACTTGCATATTTATTGTTTAAATAGTCCAAGTTCACTGAGGAGAAGACAATGAGCAAAAACACTTCCTGAGCTCCTTCAGTAAAATCTATTATCCTAGATGAAGTACTTTCTAGAAGAAAAATGAAAAGGAAAATAAAGAAAGTAAAAGAAAAATATAGTTCAATGGAGTAAAATGTTATTGATTCCTGTGCAGTAAGAATGTCAAAAATCCCAATGTATGACTCTTCCATCTTTACCAAGTCATTAGTTCATTGAGAACAAAATCAAGTGCTATTCTGATATTATAAAAATCTGGTACAAGGCCCAGTATAGGGATGAAAAACTTGGTTGAGTCACTTATCGACCAAATGTGGACTGTAGTCTTCACCTTGGCACATACCATTGAGCACTCAGGACCACAGCCCTTCATATCCGGAGTCAATCTGCAGAGGGCAGACAGTGTCAGTTCCTGAACGCCTACAACACAGGGGTGGGCCTGCTGCAGAAACAGAACTCACAGTCACTTTTCTTAAAGAGCCTAATGGAATTTTGTGGGTAGGTATGAATATTTTGTGTTCCAAGGGCTGAGAAGTTTCACCAAAAAATTTTTTGTACATATTTCCCTGCAAAATACTGGTCTAAGTTATGATCGCATTATCACATAAGACTGCTACATAATAAAATCTCAAAGTATTCACTAGTGGTGATTTGAAAAGGTCATTCGGTCGTGTCAGTCCTACAAGTCTTCCCCATCTCTCTGAAGACAAAAGTCAGTGCCTTTGTGAGACCTCCGTCATCACAGTGATTCCTACCTTGAGGCCCAGTGACCCTCTCTTGTCTCACTTTCTCCACTGTCCTCTCACAGAATGGCTTCGTCCTCTCCGAGTTCAAGTCTCTACTAAAGGTTACTGCCTGAATGAGGTCTATTCCACCTATTGTGGGATAAACGGAACTAAGGTAATCAGAATATGCTGCCCCACAGTATGACCTGTTGGCACAAGGATTACTTCAAATTGAAGTCAACTGAAAAATATAAAACTCAGAAAAGATCCTTTGCTCTTTTTGGCCTAAAAGCAAAGCACAAATTTCCCTCAGTCAAAGAAGCCTCCTTCTTTTTTCCTATGTCAGCAAAAGATAACCTTACTGAACAGTCCATGTCATCCATTAATTTCCTCCATATATTTACCTACCTCATGACATATATGCCCCAAATTCTAACCACCCCTTTGAGTTATTCATCACCAAGTTCTCTCACATGTATGCACACTGCATGCATAAATTTGGTAGTCTTTGGTACCAAGATTGGTACTTTGGTAATCTTGGTAATCTTTCTAAATAAACTTGGTTGGTAATCTGCCTCTTTTTTTTTTTTTTTTTTTTTGAGACAGGGTCTCACTTTGTAGTTCAGGCTGGCTCTGAGCTCACTATGTAGCCCAGGCAAGCCTGGAACTCAGCAATCCGCCTGTCTCTGTCTCCCGAGTGCTGGGATGACAGGCGTGAGCCACCACGCCCAACACTGTGGTATGTGGTATTGATGGCTGGTGGGTGTGAGTCACCACGCCCAGCATTGTATGTGGTTACTGGGGATCAAACTCAGGGCCTTGTGCTTGCGAGGCAGGTGTTGGAACCTCTGAGCTAACCCTCCGGCCAGTAATCTGTCTTTTATTAGTTAAATTTGCAGGTCCTAGGTAATAAAACTAAGAATGCAGTGAAAAAATTTTTCCTTCCTTCCCAAAAGAACTTTTCTAACCTATCACTTCAATTTCCCTTATTCTATTTTCTGCAGAGCACTTATAATGCTTTAACATATCACATATATACATATATTATCTATAGATAGATGATACAGATAGAGACAGAGGTACTCAATATTGTTACTGTTGCCTTCCATCTACTAGAAGGTAAGTTTCACGAGGACAAGGATTTTAGTCTGTGTTCTTCAATGTATCCTCAGTGCTTGGGGGGGCCTGACACACGGGATATGTCCAGCATTGTTGAGGGAATGAACTTGTCAATCAATGGTATTCATCGTGGTTTTTGCAGGTAGCAGCTGCACATAAACTAATAGGATTATTACACATCTAAAGTTTAATATTTATTGAAGTAAAAGAGTGAAAGATCATCAAAGAAGTCATGTGAGAAATGTTATCTTCCTCAATGTTATTATAAAAGATTTTCACAGGCATCCCGAAAAAACCCACTATATTTGTAAGAGAAAAAAACTAAAAAGAAATATTCCTTACTTTGAAAGAAGTTTTAAAGTTATAGGAATAATGATTGCCTACTTATATTACAAAGAAACTTACCAGCAAAGAAAGACCTTAGTCTCATCACCACCAGATATATTTTAAAGATTTCAGGCAGTTTACCTTGCAAAAAAAAATCCTCTACTACACACCTATGAATACTGTAAATATTTTAATCACTCTACTATCCTATATTAAATGAGCAGCCTAAAGTTACCCATGAAATATCTTTGTAAGCCCATAAAATAGGTATAAATTCCTATATATGAAAGACTTTTCAACATTTATTTGCATAATCACCTTTAGAGTTTTATGATTTTTTTAAAAGAGGATCTCTAGAAATGAATACTAAAGTATAATCTTAGGCTTATAGAAAATTAAGTTACAACTAATAGTAGTTAAATTAATAATCCTATACAAAACATATTAGGTAAAAGTGGGTAGTACTTTCAGCAATATGCATAGATTGTTTCTAAACTATGATAAATTTCCAGTATAGTATACATAGTTTTGTTTCCTTCTACACAAGCTATTTTGGGCTTTTGGTATGTGAAAATGACAAAAAAAATATTGACTACACAATTAACTATAAAAGCAAAACTATTTTCTAATATTCTTGGAAACATGAAAACTATTACATTACTGTTAAGATCAAATTTAATTTAGTAAGACTTCATTTAAATCTATGATACTGCTGGTTTATATGATGTTGTGTATTACTAAGAATGATATACTGTCCTTTATAATATCAGAGATTTTAAAATGCAGGAAATATGGCCGGAAATTTAGCTCAGTGGCTCCAGTGCCTGCCTTGCAAGCACAAGGTCCTGAGTTTGATCACGGTAACCACATACAACAATGCTGGGCATGGTGACTCATGCCCACCAGCAATCAGTACCACATCCCACAGTGCTGGGTATGGTGGCTCACACCTGTAATCCCAGTACTCAGGAGGCAGAGGCAGGAGGATTGCTGAGTTTGAGGCTTGCCTGGTCTACATAGTGAGCTCAGGACCAGCCTGAACTACAAAGCAAGACCCTATCTCAAAAAAAAAAGAGGAAATAGCCAGGGATTTAGCTCAAGTGGTATTGCGTCTATCTTGGAAGCACAAGGGCCAGAGTTCAATCCCTGGTATAGCAAAAAACAAAACAAATATCTTCAGTTTCTCTAGAATGCATGATAGATATTGTGAAATAGTAAATATTCAAGGGGAAATGGGGTTTAGGGGCAAATAATGAGGGGAAAGAAAAAAATTTAATGGTTAAAAAAACGAAGCTTGGGTATACAGGGGTGGAGGGGTTATAGGGTGGGAAGGGGAAGGGGAGAAATGAGAATTAAGTCATGTCATATACTGGTGCAATTTCTCAATGTTGGCCATAATCATGATGTGTATATAATGCACCAATAGATTCAAATTTAAAAAAACATAAAATAGAGGAAATAGGTACCTGAATCTATGACTCATTTTCTAGCATACAGAATAGTTGTAATCTGGTTAGACAAATATTTTCTTTTTCTATGAAAGAAACAATAAAAGTAAACTGATGATGTCAGTGAGTTATTATTGAGTATTCTCTAATACTACAGATTATCAGCTACAGTGGATCATGAAAAATTGTAGAATAACCTACAGTGGAACAATTCTGCCTAACATGGATAATATAATCTATAAGTCTAAGCTCTAAATGAAATTACATTTCAGTTATAGTCTTTTTTAAGGAAATACTAACCTTCAAAAAAAATGTTACCTTAAAAGAATATTGGTCCTTAAATTCATAGAGTAATTGTTTTTTTCAAATTATTTTATTGGAATACTGAATTTTTCACAAAATGACTTTGCCTGGTGAAAATGCTCACCAACATGATCTGCTACATTCCAATCTTTTTCATGCTGTGCTCTAATGGGAAACTACAAAATGTCATTCTAAACATTGTTTTGACAAATAGCAGGTAAATCACAAGATGCATGCAAGATAATGTTTAAAATGGGTTGGCAGGCAAATACTCAAGGAAGAAGAAAAAGCAAACTACTAGTATGAAGACTGAAAGCACTTATAACATTTCCAGAATGGATGACTAGATCTTTCAAAACGGGAATTATAAACAATAAAAAATATCATGCAGCTATTTCATTTTGTGAAGAAACATGTAAGTAAAAGTTCCATTTGATTTAATAATGAAGATATGAAAAGATAAACTGTTAACAAAATATATTCTGCAGTAGTTTCTTTCAGAAATGGTGTACACATTTTAAAAAGAGAGTCAATAGTTGTAAGATTAAAAAACATTATTCATCTCTTTCTCACAGCAGGGTGACTAAGCCTGCTGTCACCAAACATGTTACCTCATTGCTCCCTGATGAAGTTCCTTTAATGGGATGAGATGAATGCATGTGTTTAACTATTTTAACATATCAACAACAGAAAATAAAAAGCAGCTCTGGAAACAAATGATCCAGCTTTCCACTAATTGAATATGTTTACGTCTTGAACAGAAAGGTGCTGTTGTCTAACATTTTTACAGTGCCACAGAAATAAAACAGAAGCTTACCCATTAAATAACATTAATGGCACATAGGCCCAATACAAAATAGTTCCCCCAAATCCCTTTCTAGACCCTCACAAAAGAAGTGCTCAACATCATTCAGAGAGGGTATTTTCTATTTTAAATCTAATTAATAATTTCAAAAGTCTGTATCTTCTTCATCCAAATGCCAAGAGACAGCCTAAATTATTCATAGGGGATTCTGATTGGATCTGTCTACCAGATGGAAGAAGTCGCTAGAACTCAGAAAAACCATCTTCGGAATGCAAGGCACTTTGCTAGCCCAGGGCTCTTTGTTGTTGTTGTTGCTGTTGTTGTTGTTGTCATTCTGTAAAGTGTCCACAAGTTAATAAGGTATCACTTGGGAAATAACCTTTGGGGAAAAAGATCATTCATTCTACGAAACAACTACTTCAAAATTTTCAGTTTTGGCTCTGACTTTCCATATGTCAAACTTAAAAATAAAACTCCCTGCTTGAACTACAAAGCAAGACCCTGTCTCAAAAAAAGCCACTCCCTCCACTTCCCAATTCCTTTTGTTTTTGTTTTCCTCAACCAATTCTGCTCTTCCAACAGGTTTTCTTTTTTTAAGCCCTAATGTTCTCACCCAAACTACATTCACACGGAACAAATTGGTACATTTTATGGGGTAAGGATCTAATAAATTATTTCTTCTAATTACACCTACATCTCAAAAAGTGAAGACTAGCAATATATCAGTAAGAGAGGAGCACCTGGGTGTAATTTTTAGGTCCCTCTTTGCTGCAAAGAACTAACCCCGGTGTCATGTACACTTATAAGTTCATCATGCATCATGTTGCATATTGCAACTGTATTTTATTCCATCTTTTTAGTTCTGGTATACTTAATATTAAAAATTTTACATGAAAATACAGGCTTTTGGAAATAGAAAGTACTCATACATTAAATCTCATGAAACTCACCTTGTTTAGTATAAAAGGATTTTGTTTGGTGAACAGTTTTAGACTGGCTAATGAGATGAAAATAGCACCCTTTCATCAGAACTGAGGTCAATTCTTTACTATTAGATCCTCTGAAGCAGGGCCTATAGCCTGGGGCACCTAACAGTATGTGGCCAAAGGCAAAAGCAGAGGTTTTTATTGTTTAGAAAACCTGAAAGTCAACAAAATGCATGTCTTTTGATCAAAAATTTCCTGTTAAGTAGTGCAAATACGCCCAATTTATAATTTCTGTTTTACTATTTTCAGTCTTCACCTCAAAAAGATCAGAAAAAAATTATGAGAAATTGGAGGGGAAAAGAGAAGATGGTAGGACAAGCGAGGCAAGGGTGCCTGTCTGTCGTACAGCAAAGCGTCTACATGATAAAAAACAAAACGACCAAAACGGTAAAGTTCGTGCTGAAATCCACACTAGGGTAGGAGACAACAGTCAAGAGAGTTCAGGCACCCCGGTGATTCGCGTGTGCAGGTAGTGAGTGTCGGCCGGAGATTAAGTCAGAGGTTCTGGGTATTTGTTTGAACGGACTGAGCCCCGCTTTTGCTAAGCATCTTAACTAGCATAAAAGCTTGGTAGCACCGTCTGCGGTCACGCAGGGAACTGGGGACGCCCATGGATCACAGTCTCAGAGTAGCTTTCTGACCTATCTGTCACAGGGTGCTCCTCTTCTCTTTCTCTCTGTGCGGGTTCCGACTCAGGCTGCACTACAGAAAGCCCCACCAATAAATGACCACAGCTGTTGGATCGCTTTTCTTCTGAGTACGGTGAAAGGGCATTAAAACTGGCTTTCAGCTAGTGATGCACAGGCAGCTTAGGAACGCGGCTGCCATCTGGCTGCTTTCCTGGGCATCTCACTCTTCTTTCCAAAAGAAATGTGAATGACTAATCACAGCCTGTCTATCATGTGCACGGCAGACACAGGCTCCATTCACCGTCTTCTGCACTGGGGCTCTGCGGGGACAGGCAGAACCCAAAGGCTGGGCGCGCTCAACCACTGTGGAGGGCAGGGAGAACACACGCTGGTCCTCACAGGTTCCTTTCAGCCACCTGCCAGCCTTGAAGGCTGTTCTTTGAAGGCTTTCAGGACAGAGGCTGGTCCAAATGGAGTAAGGTCCGTTAGCCACCAGGAACGATATAAACAGTGGTTGTTTCATGCACATCGGAGTGACTCATAGAAACGCAGGTGTCTGAGTCTGACTTGCAGAATTTACAGTTCAGCAGGTCCAGCTGGAGCCTCTGCAACTCAGCTTGGAGTTGAGAATCTGCAGCTCTAATAAGTTCTCAGGTGATGTTGCTACCTGGGAACTTTAAGAACCGTTGGATAAACTGTCAAAGATGAGTTAACTGTCAATGTCATCAGCCCTCGGTTAGCTCAGGAGGGAAAGATGAGGCGAAGAAGCTAGGCGCATTGGCTGTGCCCAGGGTCAGAAAACATGCCCCCTGGAACTTCTCCTAAAGATCTATAGAATAACCTAAGAGCATTAAAGACACCAGGCAAGAAGATGTGGTTGGAAGGAGGACTGGACAAAAACTACTTCATCATTGTTTTGCTTAGATTCCTCCAGGGACTTCTGGGAAACATTACATAATCTTTTACTAAATCATTCTAATCTGTTCATTTAGTTGGAAGCAGACCTGCTTCTTCGCCAGCCAAAATAACATGTAGGGATGGATTTCAAAATGAGAATTTTATAGAGATATACTGTGATCAAAGATAAATGAAATACTATACATTCTAATAGCACCATCTAGTGGGAATGTAAGATTTTTCTTTTACATCAAAGTCCCAAATGAGGTGGTTTGTATATTTCTGACAAGATGTCACATTGTTTGCTAACTGAGGTCTAATGCAGGAGGATGTATAAGTCAGACAAGTCAACTATGGCTAGGTCAGAGGCATTTATTTTTTTAGACAAGGTCTTGCTTTTGTAGTTCAGGTTGGCTCTGAGCTCACTATGTAGCCCAGGCAAGCCTCAAACTCAGCGATCCTCTGCCTCTGCCTTCTGTGTGCTGGGAGTACAGGCATGAGCCACTATATCCGTCATTGTGGTGTATGGTACTGACTGCTGGTTGTGGTATTGTTGTATGTGGTTACCGGCGATCGAACCAGGGACCCTGCGCTTGCTAGGCAGGTGCTGGAACCACTGAGCTAAATCTCCGGCCAGTGAGAGGCATTCTTCTAGCCACTCATAATACATTCTATTGTAATACAGCAACACCAACAGCTGAAGAACTTGTGCAAACTAAGGAACATGCAAGGAAGGTTTGTAGGCATGGACTAATAAAAGGAGGTACTGAGAACAATATATATAGATATAGATATATATATGTATATATATACATACATATATATATATCTTCAAAACACAGTCTTTACATGATCTGTGTATATGCTAAAGCCTCACACTTCTTTACAACAACTGATAAGTAATTATATGAAAATAGATGAACAAAGCTCATTTTTCAAGAAGGTAGTAGGATTCAGATAATCACACCCCTTATAAATAGCTGAGAAAACTGAGGATGCTCTATTGTCTACCCAAGAGTCCAGAAGAAACACTGTAAAGAGGAAGATAGATCTCAGTTTCTGTGCCTGATCCTAAGAAGGGATCAGAAAGGAAAAAAAAAATCAATAGGCTAAATGAAATCTGGAGAACATGTGAGAAACTATTCTAAATGAACTGATGGTTTAACAGTAACTCTCCTGGTGAACAACTTGAAAATAGTGGAATACTAAGACACAATTTACTGCTTCTAATCACACAAATACTCAATTTCGGGTTTCCAGTCGTTGGAGTATTTGAAGTATATTTATATACTTCATTATATAAATACATTTTTAAGCAAATACTTCAAAAACCTGAAAAATGCTGAATATGAAATCCTAGCATGTTAGTCAAGGGATTTATTCAATGTGTCCCTGTCCTCTTCACTCTCATAAAAAATTTATCTTCTTTAATGAGCTGAAGTGAAATCAAAGGAGAAGAAAGAAAACTGGGTCTCTACCCAACTTCTTTCTGTTTTAGTGAATAAGAGATGAAATATGAAAATATTCTAACTCCCAACCTCTTAGGTGCCTCATACACTGAGTTCATGTTCTCAAAAATCAAAGAATGAATTCTAGAAACAACAGAGGGTAAGGATAGGAAAATATTTATTGAGAGGATAGCTCCTGAGAGGCAGGAGGAGTACCAAATGGGTAGCCGGGGATCCCACTTCACAGGGAAGTTTTATAGAGCAAACCCACATGAGTACAAGCTGTGATTAACCAATAAGGTTATAAGTATAATTGATACAAGGGCACAGATGTAACTCTCAAACCTGCTAGTGTCTAAAACACAAGCTCGTGTTTTCCAAAATCAAGGAACGAATTTTTTGGACAACGGAGATTAAGAGTAGAAGTTTATTGAGGAAAAAGAAAGCTTCTGTCTAAGAGACAGAAGGGGGATTGGACAGTGGGTTGCCTTTCCTAGGGGGGCTTAAGGGGGCAAAGCCACAAGGTGAAGCAGGTTTAAGGTAGGACAAAACTGTTAGACCTGGGCTGGAGATTTAGCTCAGTGGTTCTGGCGCCTGCCTCGCAAGCTCAAGGTCCTGAGTTCAATCCCGGTGACCACATACAATGCTGGGCGTGGAGACTCACACCCCCCCCCCCCCAGCAATCAATACCACATACCACAGTGCTGGGCGTGGTGGCTCATGCCTGTCATCCCAGCACTCGGGAGGCAGAAGCAGGAGGATTGCTGAGTTTGAGGCTTGCCTGGGCTACATAGTGAGCTCAGGGTCAACCTGAACTAAAACGTGAGACCCTGTCTCAAAAAAAAAAAAAAAAAACACAAAAAACAAAACTGTTAGAGCCATTGGAAATTATGAAATGGGCAAGAGGTGGGGCAAAACCATTACTAACCAGTAAGATTACAGATACAATCACCCATGAAATATTGATTAAATGAGGATCAAATGGAAATCCAAGTCACATACAAGCAATTTCTTATTTATCACTGCTATTTTATCTCTAGGGGAAATAGTATCTTTTCTTTTTCATGATGCTAACCGGTGAATGCATCTCAGTTGTTCTCCATGCTGTCTTCTTGCTTTGTGGCCTCCTTGAGTGTAGACCTGTCTACCTGCCTACAAGATATTTTAATTAGTTTACCAATCTATAATATAGTCACGTATGTAATAGTGATCCAGTGGAGAAACAAGTCATGTAACAGACATATATGGAAAAAACAAAGACTTTTTCAATGAAATGATGGGTCCAGAGG
The DNA here is from genome assembly GCA_004025085.1 of Thryonomys swinderianus. Lineage (NCBI taxonomy): Eukaryota > Metazoa > Chordata > Mammalia > Rodentia > Thryonomyidae > Thryonomys > Thryonomys swinderianus. The sequence continues at coordinate 93,979 of PVIC010000231.1, forward strand.
TCTTAATCGCCCACTAAGGTGACTTATGTCTATCTAGACTTCATTTGGCCCAGAGTCTGTCATTTGAGAAAGTACAGAGGCCTGGGTTTTTCATCTTTGTCCTGATGCCTGGTCTCTGACAGATGTGCCTCTGGTCATGATTGTATTGTGTTTTACCTTTGTCCTGACTCTCTCTCTATCTGAACACCTATAATATTTCTACCTAACTTAATAGTCTATAAGAGTAGAATTCTCTGTTGCTTGTGATGTTTATCTCTACAACACCAACTACCAACAGGTGTCCTCTGTGTGGCAGGGATCTGCAATGCAGGTAACCGTGAAGACACCAGTCAGTTCTGAAGGCCCTGACAGCCTCCCTAGCATGATAATTTCAAGTTAAGCTGTCTTTTCTTGCTCTTCCTCGACTCCCCTTACTAGCTTTTTCCTACCTATGTCCCTGCTATCAGTGAACAGGATTTCCTGTGTTAAGCTGTTTCTCTCTCTCTCCCGTAATCCACTCAGCCTACTGCTTTTCTATTCTCTTACTGCTTACACTGTGTACACAGTACCACTCCCTGTTCTGTGGCTGGTCCCGTTCCCCATGGCCTCTCTACAAAGGACTCTTTTCTCTGCCTCAGACAAGAACTGACTTAAGAGACATCCAGGTAAGAAGTAAGGTAGTGACTTCCTTTCTTTAGTGCCTCCCCTAGTCTCATAAAGGAGGGGTGCTCATCCTCTTGCTTCCAGGGGAATTGAGATTCTTTCTCTTCCCAGTTCCCTATCCATAGCCCACCCTTCTCTACCCTAAATGTCATAGCAGACAGGACCCCACTGGGAAAATGGAAGATCAGACTGAAGAGAGCAGAAAGTCACTCCCAAACTTAACCCAGAGGGGCCCATAGGTTTCGAATCTGGAGCCACTCAGCGGATACTGGACTACGGACAGGACTGCCTGGCAGAAATGGGAACTGGTGCTGTCAAGGTGGCGCAAGTAGTCAGGAGGCGGAAGACAGAAGTGGGATGGGCCTTCTAAGCTAAGTGTCTGGAGTAGCTAAAGTATATACTTTTACCCTTGAATTATTCTGCTCTTCTGTGATATATGGCAGAGCAGAAAGCATTTTAAAAAATCAGCATAAAAAGTAGCGTAGAGGGGTTATATTACATACTTTTACCTCCTGTACTTAAATCATTAGATTTCTTTAAATTCCTATCCAAAATTTGGAGTGGAATAAAAGGACCATAGAATCACTTAGCACTTGTTTGTTTTCATCTTTGTGTTCTAATCTCCATTTTCAGTTCAGGAAAAATATTCATGTCAAATGAACATACAAAATAAAATACACTCAACAAATGAAGCTAAAAACAAAAATACAACCCTCTGTGTTGAAGTTCCACACTACCAAACAAACTGAAACTAAGGTGTTGTCTGACCTGACCTTCAGGAAAGATTCTAAACAGGCCAGTTTCAGTTAATATGATAATGAAGTTCTCTCTGCTTTATTCCTTACAGAAAAGGAACCTGAGGTGACCCCTTGTTATCCAGCCCTTATTCTCCTGTTGTTCCTTCTCTTTCTTTTTTTTTTTTTTTTTTTTTTGAGACAGGATCTCGCTTTCGTAGTTCAGGCGGGCTCTGAGCTCACTATGTAGTCCAGGCAAGCCTCGAACTCAGCAATCCTCCTGCCTCTGCCTCCTGAGTGCTGGGATTACAGTTCTCTTTCTATCTTGAGACTATAAAATGACCAATCTGTATTTTGTATTTCTACCTTTTTCAGCCCTTCTCTGTCAACCAACCTCTCTGTCAGCCCATTTACTCTATTTTATGGTGTGAAGTATTGCCTGATTCTAGAGTTTCAAAACACACCCAATTGAGAACTTTAAATTTGCTGTATATTTTGGCTTTTTGGCCATTCCTACCAACATCATGTCATATGAGATTAAAAACAATATCACATCGCCGGGTGTGGTGGCTCTCGCCTGTAATCCCAGCAGTCGGGAGGCAGAGGGAGGAGGATTGCTGAGTTGCCTGGGCTACATAGTGAGCTCAGGGCCAGCCTGAACTACAAAGCAAGACCCTGTCTCAAAAAACAAAACAAAACAATATGACATCATGTTGTTCAGTTGCAGTAAAACAAGAACAGGCAACTGCCTTCATGCTGTGGTTTAGTCCCAAACTAAAACTATATCTAAGGTATTTTAATAAATATTGCTGTTAAAATTTTACCTAGCCAATTATTTCACACTTCTAGACTTCATTACGTCCAAGATTTTTAAATTACATTCAAGAAAATATATGAAATCCTATAGAGAGCTCTTAAATGTATTCAATGTATTTCAGTAACTTCAACTAAGGTTTTATTACATTGCACTTCCATTTCTTATTTCAAGAATCTCTATACTAATAAATCTTCATTGAGTTTTATATGTTCCCAGTGTTATTTTTTTGACAGAGATGAGATCTTAGGTTGAGCTCCCAAGAGACGGACTGAAAAGAGGGTTCATGAGTGACTGATTTATTAAAAAGATGCTCTCAGGAGAAATAAGGGAGAGATAAAGCAGAAGAGGAAGCAAAGCCAAGCAAAGGAGTGCTTAGACCAAGCCAGGGGACCTCAGGCTGTTTCTACAGGGAACACAAATTTGATGGAGGAAATTTCTCTCTCTGGGAAGCAATGGAGCTGTAGTCTCAAATGCATCTTCACTAGAAAAGGATCTCGAGGTTGGCCAAAGAATGTACACTGATGCCAAGGCTGCACGATGGGTGAACAGAGGGGCAAAAGGATTTATGACATGAGAAATATATTCACTCTTCATCTTCAGTTCCTGGAAAAGAGTATCTAAGACCCTTGAACTGTCTTCAATATAGTTGTGAGAAGAACATCATCTATTATTCACAATGTCTCCTTGAGCTTATGTTAATGAAGTGACTCAGATGAGTCCCCAGACAGCTTCTGGATGGAGCTGTCATCAAAAGAACCTACTAGGTAATTAGAAGTTGGAATTTTCAGCCCCACCCCCACCCCATTACTCCCACCGCAGCTCCTGGACACTTCAGGGGAAAGGGGAAGGCCAACGAATTGAGAAAGGGCATGAAAATCTCTGAGAAGATGGATCAGTGGGAGGCAGAGTGCCTCGAGGTGGGTGAACACATTGAATTCTTTGGTGGGTGGCACATCCAGAGAGTGCACGGAAACTCTGCACATCTGTCTCCCATACCTTGCCTATGCATCTCTTCCAAATGCCTATTTGTCTTGTATCCTTCTAAGCAGTCCTTATCATAAGTGTGTAAGAGTAGATAAAGAGGTTTCCTGAGCTCTGTAAGCTATTCTAGCAAATCACTGAACCCGAAAGGGGAACATCAGAAGTTCTGATTTATTAATTTATTGAGTCAGACTGGGTTGTTGTAGGACACCAAGTTGGTGAAATATTAGTTGCCATGCGGGGACAAAAGCCACATATGTAATGTCAGGATTGTTGTAAAAACTAGATCATGTAGTAAGGATACAAGCAGATCTGGGTAAAGATGAATAGTGTCCATGTCAATCACCATAGAATTTAATGTCTTTTTTATTGGCATATTATCCTCAAATTGAGAACTAACATAACTGGATCCCAAAGTGAGGCCAATTATACCCAAGTTTACTTTAGTCATACAAAAGTCATATACGTAAAATACAGTACTATAGAGAAAAAGCTAACTTCACAGCACACTGAAATCACTTGGTCTGATGGCTAACCTCTAACCTTGAAAGTCAACTTGACTGAATTAAGAGAAACTTAGAAAGGTGATTGGCTTGTGAGGGTGCCAATCTCATCAATGGATGAGACAACAATGAATTCATAGCTGTGTAGTTTTGAAGGGTACTTCTTTCCTTGGGTTCTTCCTTCTCTCTGCTTCCCAGATATCATGAGGGCAGGATCTTCATGCTATCACGCCCCTCTGCCTTCACGCATCTGCCTTGGAGCCAGCTTACCTCGAACTGAAATCTCTGAGACCATGAACCAAACTAAACCTCTCTCCTTTAAATTGTGTATGTTAGATATTTTGTCCCATTGCCACAAGCTAACATATTTTGGCATCTTCAAATATGCTGCTACTTGGTTCCTACCCCCAGACATTCTACTTTCTTTGACATGGGATGGAACTGGGAATTCTTATTTTTTTAAAATTTATCTCTTTCTCCAAGTGATTCTGTTCTTCTTGAAGATCTGAGAACTACTGATTCAAAGTCAAAGAGATTAATATAAATTGCCCACTCCAAGGGCAAGGGAAAGGGCAAGGCTTGAGCTGACTCTTGAAAAAAAGTTAATATTAGAGTAACAAGAAATGAAAAGGGTTAATACTACTGGCAAAAAAAAAAAAAGATGCTATTAATTCAAAGTACCTTGTTTCAAAGGCAAACCCTAAAGTGACTAATAAAAGAATATAAGGAAATTAAGTTGAAAAATGTCTTTCTGAAACTAGTGAAAATAAGATTTTATAGGTAAAATGAATCCCTACTGTAGTCATCCCAGAAGATAAGCAAATTTTCTTGAATTTAAACCAATGGGCAATCACTGTAGATTTTTTTGAATAGAGGAGTGAAATGATGAAAGCAATGTATGCCAGGAACAATGCTGGAGAGAGATTCAAATTGCATCAGACTTGAGTCCAGAGTTTACTGAAAGAGTATTTGCTAGTAATGTGATGGGGTCTTTATCAGGCCAGTAGCTGTCAGAGTTGAAAGAAAAAGACCAATGAGAAAAGTTTTTTTTTTTTTTTTTTTTTTTTTTTTTTTTTTTTTTTTTTTTTTTTTTTTTTTTTACTTTTTTGAGAGGTTGTGGATTTTGGTAATAGGAGCCAAAAAGAAGAATGAATTAAAGATAAGTCCAAACTTGGGCCAGAGGGTTACCTCACTGGTTCCGGCGCCTGCCTCGCAAGCACAAGGTCCTGAGTTCAATCCCCAGTAACCACATATAATGCTGGGCGTGGAGACTCACGCCTACCAACAATGAACACCGCATACCACAGTGCCAGGCATGGTGGCTCACGCCTATAATTCCAGCTCTCGGGAGGCAGAGACAGGAGGATTGCTGAGTTTGCGGCAGCTTGCCTGGGCACCATAGTGAGCTCAGGGCCAGCCTGAACTACAAAGCGAGACCCTGTCTCAAAAAAAAAAAAAAAGTCCAAACTTACTACATGTTGTAAAGCATCAACTGACATGTTTCTCCACATTTCCTTTATTTCCAGACCTGCCTCAGTTGGGCTGGGAGACAGAGAGCAGGCATGGCTCTATTTGGGATGTTAGAGAGGGATAGGTGGAAAAAGGCATCAAATCCTCCGGTTTAAATACATTATTCTTTAAAATGAAGTTACACTGGGCATATAACAAAAGCTTCTCAAGGGAAAATGTTAAGAAAGCTTTTCTCTGGACCTCTCCCCCAGAACAGAAAGGGGGATTAGGTGGGAAGAAGGCTTAGACACTCACAGCAAGGACTTGGGATATGCCAATCTCTGATCCTCTATCTCCTCTAGATTCTGAACCTATGCATATCAAAAGAGTCAGTAGAATGTATTTACTCCTTGACATCCAGGAATAGAGTACATGAGCAGCATCAAGGTCCATGATGTCTGGGGCACCCAGGGCTTAATGATGATCCTGTATCTCAGCAGCTCTGGAGAGAGGCCCTCAAGCAAAAGAAGTCAGTGGAAAGAACTGGTGGCTCAAAGAAGTATCACGTGTGGTAAAGAAGAATGGTGGTAAAGAAAGTGACACTGATCCCCACTTCCCACACTGCGGGGGAACCAAAGACATTTCAACAGAAGTAAGAACTGATGCTAAATATTAAGAAAAAAAAACAAGAGGATTAGACATTACGGCCACTGGCATTATGGTGTGGATCAAGACTGAGAAAGGGCTCGCTCCCCACCAACACTGCCCCTTTGCAGTGAGCAGACAAAAAAATTAAGTATATAAGTATCTATGTGTATATGCATCACTGTCTTAATATTTGATATTGAATATATATGACCAACAAATCATTAATATGATTGCTTAATAATCCAGAAATCATTTAAGTTATTACATTCTCCTAGAAATGATTCAAATTATTTTTGAAGCATAAGGTAAAAATATAATGACATTTCTATTATAGATAATTAAAGAATATTACATTTTGCACATCTAAATTTATACTCTGTAAAAATCATGCTGACTTCACAAGCTTTGAGCTGGCATTACAAATGAACAGTGATGCCATTGTAGTGAGTCTGGCGTGGAGAAAGTCAGGGTTCAAGGACCAGCACAGGCAGTGGAGGGTATACCATCAGTGGGTGGACTTGGGCTGTGGCCAGACTAGACGATAAAGGCAAAGCTTCTAGATTTAATTAGTACTCATTAGAATAAAGGTGGTAGTTTAAACCAAGGTGAATATGCAAAGAAAGAGCACAGAAAAAAGCTCTGAAACTTGAAATCACAAAAGGAAGAGCTTGATGTTGTAATTTTTATGAAATTATTCTAGCATACAAAAGGTCTAAAATGAAAAATGTACATTTTTTATTTTTTTCATTATTTGATTAAACTGCAATTAGAAGCATTGAGTAGGTCTATATTTTCTCAACTGTTTAATAGGTTTCATCTAATTTGGAATAGGAAACAGATTTCAGAAATGAAACATATCGTTGAACTATAGGAGCAAGCATGAAAATTATGCAGAGAAAACCTCCTAGCATAAACAGCAAACAAAACAAATGAAAGAGATGTTGAGAGACGTAAAGGAGTCCAGGAACTCCAACATCCAAATAATGATTTTGTGTGTGGGAGGTGGGAGAGAATAGTAAAAAGTAATCAAAGGAGTAATAAATTTCCCTAAGTAATTTTTGTAGTAAATGATATTTACATATTCATTATATAAAACCTATTTTTATCTCCAGAATCAAATCACTGATCAATCATGGATATATAATTCAAATTCTGAAACACAGCATATATTCCTCTAATTATATAAGTATGCTTTTGGTTTTCCTTTTCTATTTGCCTAATCCTATTTGTCCCTTATTTTGAGACTTCTTGATCATATGAATTTGGGCATGTTTTTGGTGACTCTCCGGTCTTCACACACCTTTGCAATGTCAGTTTGTGCAGTTTCTTTTTAGCAGTTTTGTTTAGTTTGTCCAGGTTGAGGATTGTGAGGGGCAGGAGAATGGGAAAAAATGAGAATTAACTCAGGCCATATACTGGTACAAATTCTCAGTGTTGAGTGTGATCATAACATGTATATAAAATATAATATAAAAGCAATTTTTAAAAGGTGAGCACGTTCTAAAGTTGTTGTGTGAGAAAACCACCAAAAGCCACCCTGAGATGAAAAAAGGGGAATGAACAGCCCATTAATTCTTCTCTTCGAAAAAAAATTTGAAGATAAACTACCCAACTTAAGAAGCAATAAAAACATTTTAAGGATTTAATAAAAAGAAAAATAGGATACAATATGTTTGTGAAAGAGATATTGATATCAGCTCAATATGGAGATAAAAGTTGATAAAAATAATATTAATGTGATAGTAAAAGTAAATGTGTGAAAAGTATTCATCATTCATATTCTTAAGAGTTATTAAGAAGGTGATACAGTACTACAAAAGGAGTCGATGAATTAAATTTTACATGTAACAAACCACCCCAAACATATTGGGCTAAACCGATAGCCACTTATGTAGTCTATGATAAGCAGTTTGAACTATATTCAGCAGGCGGGCCAGCTGTTCCATTCAGAGCTGGCCTCGCTAATGTAGCTGAGGTCAACTGCCAGAGGGGTTGGGAAGGAAACTGTTTAGCTTGATCAGCTTGTCTCTGTTCCACATGCCGTTCTCATGCCAACACGATAGCCCAGGCTTTTCTGCATAGCTATGGAGGAAGTTCCTGAGACAGCCACTGGAAATACACACAAGGCCTCTTGAGGCAAATTCTCAGAACATGATTTACTTGTTACCCATTTTATTAGTCAGAGAAAATCACAAAGCCAGCCCAGGCTCAAAGGTTGGACAAACTAAACAAAACTGCTAAAAAGAAACTGCACAAACTGACATTGCAAAGGTGTGTGAAGACCGGAGAGTCACCAAAAACATGCCCAAATTCACATGATCAAGAAGTCTCAAAATAATGGACAAATAGGATTAGGCAAATAGAAAAGGAAAACTGAAAGCATACTTATATAATTAAAGACTCAAATCTTCAAAAGTATTGAGCCTATTTTTCTGTATCTTTTATTTATTTTTTTGAGACAGAGTCTTGCTTTGATGTTCAAACTGTACCTGAGCTCACTATGTAGCCCAGGCAAACCTCGAACTCAGCAATCCTCCTGCCTCTGCCTCCGAGTGCTGGGATTACAGGCGTGAGCCACCACGCCCGGCAGAGCCTATTTTTATAAAGGATAAATCCTAAGAAGTACATACATAATAGTTGTGAATTCTTAAAATTAAAATGTGTAAACATTATTACAAGTTTAAGGGGAAAATGACAAAATGAGACATTTACAAACTATTGAACTTGAATCCCATTAACAAAATGGATTTACTTAGAAATCTAGATCTTGTAAGAAAGGGTGAATATATATTATCAGCAAGCATCTCTAGGACATGTCTAAAACTTTGACCTTGTAGTAGATAACAAAGAAAATGTTAAGAAAATACCAGAAATCAAAAATTTTAAGAACTTCTCTTGTGATGAACTGTAAGATTCTTAATAATCAGAAAATTGGAGGAACTTCAAGAAATCCTTGAACCTCCTGACACCAGTGTATGTTAATGAGCATTTTCCTTAAAATTGCATGCAGTTTTCATCAATTTTCCATAATTTTAATTAGTTTTGTACCTTGTTAGAATAAAACTGGGAACTAGTAAATATAGTTTTAAATGAAAAAGTTGAAACTGTAGTTACACAAAATTTCTAAAGAAAAAATTAATATTAAAATTAAATTAAAAATTAAATACAAATTAAATATTAAATAGCCTTAAATTTAAAATGATATGTACAGATACTGTGTAAATGACTGAACATTATTAACAGGTATGTGTGATCGGAATTGCTGTGAGTTTGACTGTGGACATAAATGTCAGTTTATCAATCAATAATTGATAAAGAAAAGCATGCATCATTATAGTGAGCCCCACATGTATGTTGTAATATATAGGTGGCTTTTGTTCCAGTGTACGATTTTTATCAGAGGATTTTACTTACAAGAGAGTAGCCTAATTAAAAAGAGCTGAAGCAAAACTAAAGTTTAATAATAAGATTAGACATTCTCCGGACAGGTTCTTCTTGCCACAGAGGCTCTAAGTGCATCCCCAAGACTGGGCACGTTTCCAGCTCTACTTCCTTGCCCACTGGCAGACAGAGAAGCCAGAGAACACAGCAACTCCACAAACCTACGTGACTTCTCAGCTTCCCAAAACCTCCCTCTAGATCTTCTTCCATCCCCCAAATTTTCAAAGAAACTCATGACGTGTCCTGGCTCTGGCCTCACCCACTTACCCCTGAAGTACTCGTGCAGAGTTGACTATTTGCAACTCACGTCACCCCTGCACCTAATGACAGAAAACAAGAATGGTTGCTGGTCCTGTCATTCTGTTAAATATAAGAATTTTATGTTCATATGTTTACTCTCTTTTTTCATGTTGTAATTGCTTAATGAAATGGGGCTAAGATTGACAGAGCTTGCTGTAATCACTAAATGCTGTTCCCATGCCCTCTGTTTTTCTCATACCTCTCCATATTCAAAATTAATAGGAATTTCAGGTTTATTAGTATGTAGTAGTTCCAAGTGATTAAATTCATGGAACAAAACTATGCATTGCTTCGTGGTTAATATATTAAAACTAAAATTGAAGTAAATGCTCACATTTTACCTGTTCAACTAAATCTTGAACTCTTTTGATGTATATCATTAACGATTCATTCATTTCAGTAAAATCAAACCAGAGTAATTTATTGTTCATGCTCTCTGAAGATACTGGGATCTAAAAATAACGGAATGCTTTGCTTGTAAAGGTATTCTCTTATTTATAAGTAAAGTTAGAAGGTATGGAAATTCAATAGAGATAATTAATGGCAGAGAAGGGACTCTAAAAATAAGTTGAGTAAAGTAGAAATGTCATGAAGGAAAAGGTACAATATAAAAGTGACAAAGAAACCTATCACACTGGGCAAAGACAAGGGACCAAAAAGTCTTCAAAGACTAAGAGCTTACCCTCCCTGACCTCAGCATAATAGAGAAGAAAATAAAACTTATTTAACATGTCTTGGGCTTCAGACTGTATTGTAGATTGAAGGAACACAAAATAAATTATTTAGACTGTTTCAACTGAGATTGGCAAAAATCCCAACCTGTCATAAACAGAGTTTTAAAAGCTTGAAACTACATAAATAATTTATAGCTTCTAAACCAGAAAAGTTCTAAATTTGAAACCCTGAATTAAATAGAAGTTTCTATATCAACCGCAGGGCCCTCAGCTCTCTTCAGGAGCTGAGTGAGACACATTATAGAAAGGTCACCATCAGAAATAAGAGCACAGTATTTCATCATATGTCCTATTTGTTATAAATGGAAAAAAAACACAGGGTCTTTCAGAGATGTGTTACAGCAAATTAAGTGAACAAGTAAGACAAAAAAACTACCTATCTACTCCTACTTATGTTAAATTACAGGCTAAATTGCCATATTTTTGTTTTATAGAAGGAGCAGGTGAATTCCATATTTACCCACATTCCATATTAGAGAGTGAAGCAAAATTATAAGCCCCCTAGGAAGATATCTGAGTATAGACACTTTTTAGGTTTTATAAAAAATTTTTATCCTTTAAAATTTCTTGTTCACAAATAATTTAACATAATTTTCCATGATTTGACTTTATCAAGCTTATCAAAAGTACTCAAGTAGGTTTAAGTAGAAATGCCACTTTCTTCCTACACTCCTGCTTCACTGGTTATGATGACAATTCACCCGGGTGGCACAGAGAAAATAACACGCATTACTGATAAACGGGTTTGGGAGCAAACACACAGTTAAGTTTCCCTGAGCGAACACCATGCCAGGGCACCTGCGGAGGGCTGACTTGCATTGGCCCAGCCACGGCCTTCCGTGAGTCTCAGCTAACACCTCACAAGAAGATGGACAGCAGTGGTTAGTCTGCAAGTCCCTAAGTGAGGTCAGGTGCTTCCTCAGGACAATAAGGAAACTGCTGCCACCGGTGTCAGCTTCGTTATGGACCGTGGCACCATGCTAATGCTTGCTACCCATCTGTCTGGCTTACATGGATCAGCAGGCAGTGAGACCTGTGGTCAATGTGATAGTGTCCGCAACATAAGCAGATTAACACTTTTTTTTTTTTGAGGAGTGATTGAAAATTTTGAGAGTTCTGGTCCCACCATGACCAGCCAGTTATTTAGTTTTTTTCTCCATCTGAATCAGCTACTCTGGCAGGAACATTCAGTTACTATCTCAATGTCAGAGTTGTGCAGGGCAGCAAAGGGTTAAACGCACAGTGCCTCAGTTTACCTACATACTCTGCACTCACTGGCAACATAGCTATAAATAAGCTGTAGGCTTTCGAAGAGTTAGTTTCCTTATCTGTTAAAAATGGAGATAATGGGCCGGAGGATTAGCTCAGTGGTTCCGGTGCCTGCCTTGCAAGCGCAAGGCCCTGAGTTCGATCCCTGGTAACCACATACAATGCTGGGCATGGAGACTCACGCCCACCAGCCATCAATGCCACATACCACAGTGCCAGGCATGGTGGCTCATGCCTGTAATCCCAGCACTCAGGAGGCAGAGACAGGAGGATTGCTGAGTTCGCGGTGGCTTGCCTAGGCTACATAGTGAGCTCAGGGCCAGCCTGAACTACAAAGCGAGACCCTGTCTCAAAAAAAAAAAAAAATGGAGATATTATAGTAGTGAGGAAAATAAAATCCCCATTTAAGTGAGATATTTCTTTAAAGTACCAGACCATTTCCTGTCACACTGTAAGAAAACAATAAATGATATGTACCCCACCCCCGTGTTCATAGCAGCTCAGTTTGTGATAGCCCAATCTTGGAAATAACCCAGATGACCATCAACTGGAGACTGGATAAAGAAGATGTGTTTTTTTTTAAATAAAATGCAGTATTACTCTGCCATAAGAAATAGATCCCAGATATGTAAATACCATATCTTTTCTCTGGTATGAGAACCTATAGATGTAAATGAGTTCTAGAATGTATGATAGATTGTGTAAAATAGGAAATATTCAAAGGGAATGTTTTGGGGGAATGTAATGAGGGGAAAGAATAAATATGATTCGAAAGAAAAAGAAATAGCATGTATATAAGGGGTGGAGAGTTGTGGGTCAGTAGGGACATGGGTAAAAATGAGAATTAACTTGTGTCATATACTGGTACAAATTTCCCAATGTTGAGTGTGATTGTGAGCTGTACATAAAATGTACCAATAGCCGGGCGTGGTGGCTTATGCCTGTAATCCCAGCACTTGGGAGGCAGAGACAGGAGGATTGCTGAGTTCAAGGCTTGCCTGGGCTACAGAGTGAGCTCAGGGCCAGCCTGAACTACAAAGTGAGACCCTGTCTCAAAAAAAAAAAAATGTACCAATAAAGAATTCAATTTTAAAAAAAGAAAACAATAAATTTGCCCATTCTTATTGTTTTATAATAGTATGTTATACAGAAGCTTGAGAAATGAAGGGCACATTGTTCTAATATTTTCTGGCACTTAGGATGATGAAGCCAGGTGTGATGGAACAATCCTATAATCCAGCACTCTGGGAGACTGAGGTAGGAAGATTACCCATTTGAGTCCAGTATACATAAGCATTGTTTCTGTTTCCTTTTTACCATCAAAGAGAGAGGGGAGGGGGTTGAAGGAAGGGTAGGGGAATGGGAAAAAAAATAAGAACCGAGATCTATCATGTACATTTTCAAATTCTCAATGAGGAATGTGGTAATACTGAATTCCTAAAATGTAGCAATAAACTATTTAAAAAAAATTGGAGTCCAGCCTGAGCAGTTTAGCAACTTAGCGAAACAGTATCCCAAAACAAAAAATAAAAAGTGGTTAGAGATGTAGCTTAGTATGAAAGCCTGGGGTTCTTTAGCATCAAAATACATACATACATACATACATACATACATACATACATACATACATAAACTACTTCATATGTGTACAGAATAAAAATATTTAAAATTTTTTTGAAACTCCTGATTTATAGTGTTCCTATTTTTTTAAATAAAATATACACCTATGACTTTGGTGTCTGATATAGGGCACCAAAGTTTCAAGTTTTGCTTGGAACCAAATAATGGTCACATCAGTCAACTTCCACAGTGTGTCTGTAAATGGTTCACACTATGCTAAGTGCTCACGCAGACTACTTCACTAGATCCACCAAGGACACAGAAGTAAACATCATTAATATCCTTTCCTAATGTGAAAAAATAGAGCTAAGAGCTGTTCGCCACTTGCCTGACCATTCCTGCTAAGTGGTGAATTCTGCTAGGCCTTTTCACTTTTGAAGATCAAAAGAATAGATTCTCAAGGGATCAGAGATGTCTTAGACTGGGGAAGTTTGCAAGTTCTTCCCTCCAGCCCTGCTCCAAAGGCATCTGCTGCAGAGACACAGGAACCTCTGTAATACAGTGAGAGGAGATAGGAACTATGGGTCTTGGGAAATAACTGGAATGTGACTATTACATTATCATTGTGAAAACTATTCTTTCTAAAACAGATTTGTTTCAAGACAATGCCTGATTTTCGTGGCTTGGAACACACTAAGAACTATAAAAATTACTTAGTATTCTACTGATATCCTACACTTCAAAGACCACAGTCATGGCAGTGGGGACAGGAAAAGGAAATGGGCCTTATTAGCAAATAGTTATTGTTCTTTATTATCATTAATATTACTTTATGACTACTATTATTGTTCCCATTATCTCTCTTGATCATTACTCATGGCCACTCTTCCCCACCATCAGTCCTTGACATTTCTTTCTGATCACTTGAATAAATCTATCAAAATATACTCATGTGCACTCCAGGCAGCTTTTTGTAACCACCCCAGCTCCCATGATTGCTTCAGGATGTGAATTCTTATGACAGTTATTACTCCCATCAAATTTAATATTGCTGGTTACTTTTATACACACTTGACTTCTCTCTGCCGACACAGATTATAAATTGTTTGAGAATGGCACTATGTCCTGTATGTCTCATGCCCTTAGCATCTTTTCCTGGAAGAGACAGTCAACCAAGAGATGTTGATTTTCTGCTTAAAGGACACAAGACAGTGCAGCCATGCTTAGAAATCCATTGGCCTTTGAATCTGTCTTACTGTGGGAATGCACATACATTGGACTAAGAAAAGACAGCTGTATTAGTTGTGACAGAATAGGCGAAGAGCAAGGAGATAGCCTGTGCATTGAAATAAATCAGAATTTCATTCTGAGGTCCTGAGCCAGCAACATTCACTTGCTTCATCCTTAATACAAGCGCTCAGTCCAAAATGAATGAGCAGAATAACTAAGCCATGGCTACCTTCTATTTTGGAGTGGTAGAGACCACAGCAACACTGTACACACACACACACACACACACACACACACACACGAACAAGGCTCAGCCATAGGAGTGCTTTTATCTCTGAAAATAGACCTGGTTAATATCAGAGCTTGGATGAGAATAGGAGTCTCATTTCTTGAGATGTCTCTCCTTGACAACATAGATACAGCAGGTACATGTGTCAGTTCCCATAAGGAATGTAATCATTATGGACTGTAAACATGTACTAATAAAAAATTGAAAAACAACAACATGCACATGATTACCAAAGAAGTTGTATTTTCACTTCATAAAACTTTTCATTATAAAGCTTTGAAAAGTCTGCGGCCAATGTAGGATGATTTAAAGTAAAATCAAAGTAACAAGATTCTGTTGTATGTCACTTTTTCTCTCTCTTAGGACACTGATATTTTAACTAAAGATGGAATTTGTAAGAACTATTTTTTTAAAATAGATATTTTACTGCTTTGTTTTTACTTTTAGGCAAAACGTTGATGAGATTTCCAGCTACTGTATAACAGCAAATAATTTTTCTTTTTAGTAATTTCACATATACCTAATTTTCTATATGATGAAAGGTCATAGGAAACAGGAATGACAGACACCATGGAAAGCATAATCACCAGTGGGAAGAATGGATGAAGACAACCCATTCTCACATTCAACAGTGATTTTCTAATGTTGATGTTTAACAGAGCTATTTTCGTGTCAAGCCTACAATTAAAAAACTATTTGAGATCTTTGTCTTTAATTAACAGGGCTTAAAATTGTCACTGAAAAGTATGTATTTAAATGACCTTCAAAAATTTCTCAGAGGTATTTAGTGAAAGTTAATGAAAACATTTTGTGTGTGTGTGTGTGTGTGTGTGTGTGTGTGTAGTGATACTAGGGATCAAATTCAGAACCTTTATCCTACTCTAATTCCCAGCCCTTTTTTACTTATTTATTTGTTAATATGCTCATGGTTTTTGAGACAGACTTTTGCTAAGTCATTAAATCACCTAGGCTGGGTTCAAACTTATGATCCTCCTGCATCAGCCTCCCAGAGTACTGAGATTACAGGTGTGCACCATCACAGCCAGCAACACACAACTTTCAGTCATCTTCAGAACCCTTTCCGTCCCAGTCTACTCACCAATCCCTCAAGTCAGCTTGACCCACACCCTACATCAGTCTCTCTGTGTCCCCCCTGCTCCACCTCGACTTCCATACTCAGAGCCTTTGGCATCAGTCTCTTTCAGACCAAACAGAACATTTCTTTTTAACTGTTCTCAGTTTTTCCCCTAAGTTGCTGGGGTTTTCCCCCCCTTTTTATATTTTCTCTAAAAATTTTGTATAATATATTTGTATTATTTAATAACTGCAAAACATGGAGAAACACACACACACACATCAAGCACTAGGCTAAGCATTTCTACATTAGTGTCAATTAACCACACCAGCAAAATTGTCCTTATCTATGTAGCAAATGCCAACATACTGCCAAATGCAGTGGTCTCTTCTCAGGTGTCGTCCTATCTGATACACTGACAGCATGTGATACTCTCTTCCTTGAGAAACCATCTTCAGTTGGCTTCCTACAAACCTAACACTCCTGGTTTTCTCTTACTTTCCTGGTTCTCTCTTCTCGAGCTTTGTTAGCATTCGCTTCTCTCTTCCCTAACCTTCACAATAGCCCAAGGCTCAAGCCCACAAATGCTTCTTCAGTACCCTGGTGGTTCAGGCTCATAACCTGACCTCTGGCATGTGTGTCTTGCACAGATTCCCAAATTCCCAATCATATATTCACTTCTCTCTCTACTATGTATAAGTATGTGTCTCCGGCATCCCAAACTAACCACCACAGATCTTACAGATATAGAAAAGGAGGAGGTGATTTCATTTAAAAATTTGTAAAAATAAATTTAAAAATCTGTTCAAAGTAAACAAACTCCCAGAGAAGTTTAACTTAGCAAAAATAAATGGGAAGTTTTGAACACCCTTATGGTTTCAAAGATTGCAAAACTTTCACACAAAGGAAACTCTGGGTTTAGATGGCATCACTAGAAATAAGAATGCAAGAGAGCAGAAACATCCAGAAGTTAGAAAAAGAGGAAGCATCCTAGTTCATTTTATGAGGTTAGTATTATAAAGTAAAATATGATAGCCATGACGAGTCAGGGAAATCCTGAGCTAACCTCCCTCCTGAGCTTGGAGCTTGGATGCAAAATCTGTAGTAATATATTAGCAAATGTACCATAGCAATGTAAAAATGGTAATAAATATCATGTCTCTAGAATTCCTGTATTATTCCAGGAATATGAGGTCATTTTAACATTTGAATGTCAGTCAGTATGATTATCCACAATAACAGAATAAAAGCAAAGAATTACACAAATAAGTCAATAAATACATCACAGTGTTTGATAGAAGGGAAGTTCCTTAATCTGATAAGTCTCTACTAAAACACTATATCAAACATTTTACTGCTGGAATCATTGAAAGCTTTACTGCTAAGATCATAATGAGAAAAATGTGCTCCTATCACCACTTCTACATTACTTTTAGTTCGGGTGCATTCTATAGCACAACAGGGAAAAAAGAAAGATATCTGTGGTTATTTTAATATGATATGATTATGTATTTGAAAAATATAAAAATGTGTACAAACTATGAGAATGAATAAATTAGGATGGCAAAGCCAAGAATAAAAATCAGTATTTAAAAAAATCATCTTTTTCTCTCTGCCTACAATGAACAAATCAAAATGAAAATTTAAAATAACAGTCATATTAGTGATCAAAACATCCGTCTAGGAAAAACTATACATAAAATGTACAAAATAATATTGGGAAAATATTCTAACAACCTAAATCAATGGAGAACTACAGTATTTTTCCATTGGAATGCTCAAATTAAAAATAAATCAATTATCCCAAATCACTCCACAGGGTCAATACAATGACCAACCAACTCTGTCAAGTGCTTTGATTGAAGCTGATAAGTAGACTCTCAAGTTCATATGGAAATCCAAAGGACCAGGGTCTTGTGCTTGGTCCTGCCAGCTTCCAGAACTGTGAGAAATAAAAGTGAATTGCTTACAGCTATCGTATGCTGTAGCAGTGTGTATAGACAGAGGGAGGTCATAAATGACTTGCGTAAACCCTTTGTTATAATTCAATATACATTTTACTTTTTAAAATAATTTCTCGAGATGGCTGGATGCAAAGAGTTACCCCATTCACAGGACTGAGCCCCGGCTTCCTGTCTTCAAACATCCTGCTAACCTGTAAGGTCCTATCAACTCCTATTCAGGAGCCTGGATACCACTAGCCTAGCTATTAGCCATGGAGGCAGGGACTTATAATAGTAAGTCCATAAAAAAAATTTCATCCAAGACAACATACCTTGTATATGCACTTACCAAACATGTATAGATAGATAAATAAAAATGTGAAATTTAGGTATGATTTGTATTCATATTCAATTCCACCTAAAACAAAAGTCTTATGAAAAGCTCAAGGGTCTAATATAACAGTGAAAATTTGGTACTAGATTCATTAATAATTGTGATAGTTTGCTCCCTCCTCAACAAATTTATTCATTGCTGAAGCTGACTAGACTCTCCCTGTGCAGTTGGTAACTGGGAGCTAAGTTGCATACTGGGTGGCAATTAGGTAATATTAATGACAGCTTGTTTGACAAAAATTAAACATTAAAAAATCATTTTGTTGTCAAAAATTAATTTTGTTACCAAAACTCATTTTATTAAAATTATGTCTAAAAATATTTTAATATGACAAAATATTAGAGGCCAATGGAGAACCTATCTTCTTTAAACCTCGATTTTTATCCAGCATTTGGGAGGCTGAAGCAGGGAGTATCGGCACAAGTTTGAGGCCATCCTGGGTTATACTGTGAGACCCTATCTCAAAAAATACATAAATAAAAATAACAACAACAAAAATGTAAGCAGCCAGACTGCCTCTCAACAATACACATTTCCTGCCAATCAGATAAGAAAAGAGGGCAGAAAGGATCTCCCTTTGCAGTTCGGGTTGGCCCTGACTGAGCTCACTATGTAGCCCAGGCAAGCCTCAAACTCAGCAATCCTCCTGCCTCTGCCTTCCAAGTGCTGGGATTACAGTCATGAGCCACCATGCCTGGCAAAAAAATCAATTTTTAATCTAGAAATGAAAGTGTTCTTTATTCAATTGAGTACTAGATGAATATGTTGACTACTATGTGGATCAAGGTCACTGTTTATGAAAATTTTATTGCCTTTAATATTATATGTGAAATGCTACCAAGGTAAAATGCCCAGAGAAACTGAGAAAGTAAAGATTGGCAGATTGTGAGAGACAACTTAGAGAAAATGCCACTTAAATGGAACAGAGGGAGAAACTGCCAGCAATCTGCCCATTGTTTCTGAACATGGAATAAAAATCCACTGTTCTAATGGCTGTTCAAATAGAAATCCATTAGTACTAGAAAATTTACCTGTCTCTTATCCTGAGTACAAACCCCCTAACTGTACATAGTGTTTTACTCAGTTGGCTTGAGAAGACACTAAGTTCAGTGTGAGCTTGGATCAGAGACTCAATTTAATCAGCTGTGGGAGGGATAATGGTTCCTGTCTCAGAGAGTTTCTCTTTAAAAACAGTGTCACTGGCCGGGCATGGTGGCTCACGCCTGTAATCCCAGCACTCGGGAGGCAGAGACAGGAGGATTGCTGAGTTCCAGGCTTGCCTGGGCTACATAGTGAGCTCAGAGCCAGCCTGAACTACAAAGCGAGACCCTGTCTCAAAAAAAACAAAACAAAACAAAAAAACACTGTCACTGGGCTGAAGCTCAGGGCCACCACGCCTGCCTCACAAGCTCAAGGCTCTGAGTTTGATCCCTGGGACCACAAAAATAATTAATTAATTTAAAAAATAAAAAGAGCATCACTAAGAGTTCATGTTCTATAAATATTCATTAAATAAATAACTAAAACTGTTGCTCCCTCTTCTGTGAATACTTTAATCAAATACATAATTTGAGAATAAGAAAGTCACAGAAACATTTGGAGTCTTTTACCTTTTCTTTTAAGATCTCCCTTGGTTAGTCTATCATAACAAATAGAATTCAAAAAGGCTTCCTTTCAGACACTACCATTCACTCCAGCTTAAGCAGCTGTCCTTAAGCAGCCGTTCAGTTTTCTCCTCTGCATCTTGTATCTGAGAAACAGGTCTTAGCACAGTCTCTAAGAAACATTTATTTGTCCCATATCCTTGAGTTCACGGGGTCAGAGATCTTTTTCCACAGTCATCAGAATTGAACATCCTGTCGAATGAATGGTTTCTGCCAGTCGTCTCTCCATGGAATCACTAGGCAACACTTACTCTCTGCAAGGCAATACCTAACAGGTCCCTCAGACTACCCAGGATATCCACATTAAATAACAAAGCATGCAAAGCACACAAACAAGAACAGCCACCAGGCACGGTGGGACACTCCTGTAAATCCAGCATTTGGGAGGCTGAAGCAGGGGGCATCGGCAGAACTTTGAGGCCATCCTGGGCTATACTGTGAGACCCTATCTCAAAAAATACTTAAATAAGAATAACAACAACAAAAATGTAAGCAGCCAGATTGCCTCTCAACAATACATATTTCCTGCCAATCAGATAAGAAAAGAGGGCAAAAGGATCTTATTATACACACCAGTCGTGGAAAATCTATGGTACGTGTGCTGCAGCCAGCCATTTGGTCTTACTGGAGGCTTAAAAATATTCACAATCATTGGACTATATACCGATCCTTTATTGATGCCAAAATTGTGTATGTATTATTTCATGGAAAATGGAAAATAATTAGACTCAACATATATCATGTACACATTCTCAATGATGAATGTGATCATAATGTATACTTAGACTGTAACAATAAACTGATTTTTTAAAGAAAAAGGAAATCACTGACTTTTCATTTTAAGGATGAGAGGCAAACACAAGTATTCCAGTGTAAAGCTGCTTATAATTGTTGTCCTTTATGTTCTTTTTGTTCCATCTGTATATTTCTATATCGTGGTGGTTTAGAGCATTCATTTTGAGTGTTAACTCCTTTCCATTCTGACTTTAGATTCGATGCCTTTATATGTTTAATACTGTTTGCTCATTCTGCCTTTGGCAAAGATTTCCAGAAGGAAATCATATGAAAATATCATGAAAAGTGCATAAAATGTTACCTAAGGATATTCCACCTCACAAGAACTATGAATAGAAATCATGTTTGAAAATTTCATTTTGTAATGCCAGGCGTGGTGGCTCATGCTTATAATCCCAGCACTCAGGAGGCAGGGGCAGGAGGATTGCTGAGTTCCAGGCTAGCCTGGCCTACAGTGTAAGCCCGGGTCCATCCTGAACTACAAAGTGAGACCCTGTCTCAAAAAAGAAAGATTTGTTTTTGTAAAATTTCATTGACTTTCTGTACATTTATTCTAAGAATATATTATATGTTGTTGTTACTGGTAATTAAAAATATTTATTTTTTAAAGGTCAATGTGTGCATTACAGGAAACAAACCACAAGAAGCAAGTAACAAAGTCACAGTTATATGTAGTTTAGGTGGCTATGTCCTTCTAGGTCCTGCATGTACATACATATACAACATGCCATTTTGTGTGACTAAGGTTGTACAGCATGTGCCATGTCTTTCCATATGTTCACCAATTCAAAATCCAAGAGCAATATGGGTACTTTTGAAGCCCAAGAATACACTACAGTAACTCAATCTGCTACAAAAAAAAAATTAAAAACTGGAATTCTGGCTTTCTTAGGGGTAGAAGAGTTCACCAAAGACAAAAATGGCAACAGACTTCTAAACAGAAATATTGGCAGTTACAATTAAAATATCACATTCCTTTAATGCTCACTTCAGATAAGACATAAAGCGACAGATGACACCAAGAACATCTCTGACTTATCAGACATCTACTATCAAAATATTAACGAGAAGGTATGTTCCCAGCACTCCTTTGTGTCAACATAGTTAAGTTAGAAGACGCACATTTTAACTTGCATTTACATATACCTCAAACAATCCTACCCCTTTCCATTGCAGATCCTGAAATAAGTCACTTCCCCAGTTTGCCCCAACTTGTTGGACTGGGTGACAAGTTCATTCCCAGGAATGACAGGGTCATTCCCCACTCTTAGCTTTCCTAGGAGAACTGAAAGGCCTCATAGGCTGTGAGTTTCTGGTGTTCAGCTGCTCTTGAGAGAGGAGATTAGGGCCTGATACAGAGGCTGGATAACGGAGCGACCTGCCAGTCACGGAGAGCTGGCAAATCACAGCGCAGAACAGCTTCCTAGACCGGGCTCTGACTTCAGAGGAAGGATATAAAAGACTGCGGCTGCGTAGGTCTCAGGCCTACTGTTTTCTTAAACCTTCAACTGATCTGCTCTACATTCAGGGTATATTTTCTCCTTTTCACTTCTTCTTCTCTACTCCTTTTTTTTTTTAACCTTCAAAAATGTTAAAGGTTTACATACCTTTATTACCCCACCCCATTATTTTAATGGAATAAGAACCTGGGGCCACGGCGCCCGGTAACACTCTTGCCCGTGCTCTCCTCCGGGCATCACTGCCGGGCTCAACCTCTCAACCTCGGGAGCGCAGTGTGGCTGCCGATGTCACCCCCGGTTCCCTTTACGCACCGAATAAGACATATGCCCAAAATCCATTTGTTAAAGTCCTACTCCCTGGTGTCTCACAAGGTGATTACATTTGAAGTTAGGGCATTTAAAGAGATAATTGAGTCGAAATGTAATACGAGTGGTCTTTAAGCCAGTATGTCAGGTGTGTCATAAAAGAGGAAATGAAGACACAGCCAAAGGCAGAGGGGAAACCAGTGAAGAAAAAAAGAATATGACTATTTACAAATCAAAGAGTGAGGAAACGAACTCCGCCAGCACCTGCATCTCACAGGATCGCTAGCCTCCAGAAATGTGGGGATAAAGGTCTGCTGTTCACAGCTCCCGGTCTGTGGTGTTTTCTCGCGGTGGCCCTAGCACGCAAACGCCCACCCTCAGGAGGACTCTGACCCAAGCGCGTCTCAAAGTCCCCTCTGCCCCCTTATCCTCTCCACGGCTGCCGATCCGTCCCCGCCTTGGGCAACACACTGTCTAGCGTCTCTCGCTTCGCCCTTTGTTCCCAACGTCCAGCTCTTCCCGGGGAACCCTCACAACATAACTCCCTTGTTACCCCTCAGCACCTGCTTCGGGCTACAAAGAAGTTGCGAAGTGACCCACGAAGAGTCAGAGCCGGTGACGGCGCGAGAGCGCCTTCCCGATGCCTCCTGAGGGCAGCTGCTGCTAATCCTCCGGTGGCCTA
The DNA here is from genome assembly GCA_004025085.1 of Thryonomys swinderianus. Taxonomy (NCBI): domain Eukaryota; kingdom Metazoa; phylum Chordata; class Mammalia; order Rodentia; family Thryonomyidae; genus Thryonomys; species Thryonomys swinderianus. The sequence continues at coordinate 116,895 of PVIC010000231.1, forward strand.
AAGCCTGGCCCGCCCCGTCAGACACCGTGGCCTTCCGTGCCATGACTCTTCCGTTCCCTTTGTCCTCCCCTGTCACCCGGCTTCTGTACACTCACAATCCTTCACACAAACCCGGAGCTTAAAAAAAAAAAAAAAAAACTGAGGCTGGGGACTTAGCTCAAGTGGTACCGCGCCAACCTTGGATGCAGAAGGGGCCGAGTTCAATCCCCAGTACTGCAAACAACAACAACAACGACAAACAAACAAACCCAGAGCTGCCCAGACTTCTTTCACGGTTAGAACACAGAACACAGGTTTTTCACACAGAGCTTCTATAAACTTCATGAGAATTAAAGATAAGGGTGGTTACCTACTTCAGGACTCTTAGTTGTTTTTTTTTTTTCTTTTGATATTCATGGCTGATTGTACAGATCATCCTGAAAATCTCTGATGTAGATTCCTCATAAAGATATATAAAAAGATCCAGGTCTATCTTAGCTGATAAACCTTCTCACTTAAATATTCCATACCGTAATTTTAATACTTATCACGGGGTTTTGTTTTATTTTTTCACACAAGGTCTCACTATGTGTTCCATGCTGGCCTTGAACACATGACCCTCCTGCCTCAGCCTTCCAACTGATGGGATTAAAACATGCACCACCATGCCTGGCTTATCACAAGGGGTTTGTGAAATTAGATTAATACTATTCTGTCTCACATATATATATAAAAAAAAGAACTCAAACCTATATATCAAGTTTACTCGCCTTAGGTTATTTAGTGGATATTGATTTCTATATAGAAAAGTGTCTGATAGTAGGGAAGATTATAAAGAAGAGTACATTGATAAAGGCCATTTGAAGAGAACTGCCTTAGGAAGAGAAGGCACATCTCTCACAGTTCCTTTTGTGGGATTAAAACAGCATCTTCTACATCTTTTTAAATCTACTTAATATTGCCCAATTAAAGTATCTTACAGGGAACAGCCACAGTCTCAAAGAAACTATATTTTTTAAATGTAAAACATTACTTTTATGTAAGAGCTCGTTTCACACCTTTTGTTAAATATCTGAGCATCCATAGAACTTATTTTAATGGCCTGTCCAGCTTTTCCCTGTGAACTCTGTAGCATGTCTTCAGAGCAGTGACAGCTGCAATAGGATCCGATCTCAGGACAGCAGGATCTACAGCTGTCTTTTCATCAGAAGAGTTTCAGGCGCAGAGGTTAACATCCCTGATTCTGGTTTTATAAATTAACTGTATATCAGCATAAAGCTTCCTTTTTCATTTCTTACGTGGCAGCACGATTCTAACAAAGAGTCTGCTAAGGAACCCAGGGAGCTAAAATTCTGTGGAAAGAAAAGATAACATGGAAGCCACCACATTCGTCTCATTAACAAGTAAACATTTTCTTAAAAACAGTGACACAGAAGAAAAATAACGAATATGCACATGGAATACAAACAACATCATTAGTCATTATTGAAATGCAAATTAAACCCATAGTCTGATACCACTGCATACTACTAGAAAGACTAAAATAAAATCGATGTGTACTCTTCTATTGGTATTTGAGAGAAGAAAAAAGCAGAATAAAAGCAACTTTGAAAAAGATTATCAAATTAATCTAAATGGTATCAAACAAATACTGACTACACAGTCTGTAAATGCACATAAAACTTGTCTTCCATGTCCTAAAATGATCAACAAAACACAATTCTTATTACTTCATGTCAAGGTTACTTGATTTCAAAGTTATAATAATCAAAACCATATAATTTTGATGTAAGACTAAGAAAATACCTCCAAATAAAATGGAATACAGAAAAAACCCGCAGTTACGGGCGACTTATTTTCAACAAAGACACCAAAGGGGAAATAGAGTCTGGTCGTGGATGCACGCTGGGATAACTGTACATCCACATGGAAAGGGTAAGGAGCTGCCACTCCTAGTTGGTATGATCTCTTGATAAGGTTCACAGATTCATACTTTAAAAACTAAAAAATGTCTCTGACCTAAAAACATCATGGGCCTTTGACGATCTTCATATTTAGGTCAAGAAAATTGTTACCCATGAAAGACAACAATGATTAAAAAATACATCAAAATTGAAAAGTTATGTTAGTCAGTGGCTGGTTTAAGAAAGCGAATAGACTGACTGCGAACTTGGAGAAATATTTGAGATGCATATTTCTGCCGATGCACAAGCTATAACTGGACCAGACTCCTAACAAGGAAGACACCGGAAGGCTGACTAGTCATTAGGGGAATGCCCCTTAAAACGACACGTTCCCTACAGGAGCAAAAATTGAGAGAGCCGACACCAAATGTTGGTGAGAATGTGGAAGAGTCACAACTGTGACACTGCTGGTGGGAGTGTAAAACTATCAAAAGAAAAGGAACTACAGAGGAAAGGAACAAATATATGCAGTATGCATGTTCCCAGTGACTGTCCGCCATAATCATGAACGACAGGTCCCAGACCAGAGAACGGAGACCAAAGACTGAAGGAGGAGGAAGGAGAGGAGGAGCAGGGGAACGAGTGAGCGTGTGCACACCCTCATGGACGTGTGTGGTTAGGGCGGAGGAGCAGGACAGACCCTGTCTATGCCCCCTCAGAGGAAGGAAAACATAAAATGACAAGCTGGGTGTGAAGGGCAAACTCCTGTCTTGCAGAGAGGGGGATGCTGGTTCTCGCTTTCTGAAATCATTAATTTTGTTCTCTTGTCTTGAACACAGGGAGGAAAGGCTCAAGCCATAATTTTCAGAGTAAAACCTAAATAGCTGAAGTCTTTCGTGGAAACCAGAAGGAGCATCAGGTTAATCAATGAAAGAAGTGATTTCACTCATATTAATAGATTTTGTGTTTAATTCTCTATTTTGGAAGCTGTACCCCAAATTTGTGTTTTCATTAGAACAAACTGCATTCATCTCTTCCTTGGAGATCTCTGTTCCTGTCCACTGTGCTCAGTATAGAAATATTGGGAACAGCTTATCAGATTACTCGGTATTAAGAAGTGCAGACAGCTGTCATCTGCTTGCTTTCCAATCAAACCTTGCATCTCTTGCCAGATATAAACCAGCTTATCAAAAGGAGCTTTTGGATACTGAGCCAACGATATATTTTTACCAGAGGTCTCAATACAATCCTTACTTAATATTAAGAAATACAAATTCTCACTGTAATCGACATCAATAAAATATGCTATAAAATAAGCAGTATAAGTCCAAAATTATGCAAGATATTCAATGTAGTGTCACTGTAAATAGGAAATAAAAGTCACACTGTTTTTTGTTACTTCTCCAACTTGTGTTGTATAATAAGAGACATGGTCTCTCACTCAATTCCAAAGAACGCCGGGGCCAGGGAAGTAGTTCACCAGCGCCGTGTGTGTCTGGCAAGTTCTAGGTCTTGAGTTCGATCCCCAGTGTGGGGGAGGCAGGAGAAGCTAGACTATTGCTATGTATATGACTACACAGGGGGAAAATTGTGCTAAGGAGAGAAATGAAAGGGAAATGTAGAGTGGACAGCTGGTAATAAAACTTTGCCTTCATGATATTCAGATTGGTACTGGGAAATCTCCCCAAATATTTTAGAACTGATTTTGTAGACAAGTTGTTAGGGTCCAGAATCAAGCTAATCACTCTTGAGATCTCTGGTAAATTATTTGGTGTCAATCAGTTTCAGTATCATTTGTTATTAAATAATAATATGGTTGCATTTTTCATATGTAATAATATTGAAACAGGGTCTCGCTCATGCTTGGAAAGCACTGTACCACTAATACAGGAAGTGTGATCAGTGGTGTATGCTTACTGTTTTAAAAACGTACTGCAGTAAAAAACACATTGCTTCTGATCACTCTCGAGACATTCCCTCTCACTCTGAACACACAGATTCCAATTTTCTTGCCATTCACTAACGCAGTTCTTGAAGCATTATTTCCTTTATTTACAAGGCTTGATTAAGGATATTCGTAAAAACATTACAGTGTGTTCTCGTCCACCTTACCAGACCTGACAGCATGCAACTTCTGGCTCTTCCCCAAAGTCAAAATGACCATGAAAGGGAAACATTTTGCAGCTAATGAGGACCTAGAGGCACCCTTGACACAGCAACTCAAGACTCTTAGGGGAAAGCATGTCAGAACTGCTTCAGAAAATGGCAAGAATGATGGGAGAAGTTCATCCAAATAAGGGACAGTGTTTTGAGGAGGATAAATGGAAATGATGTTTTTACTATATTTTTAAAATTTTAAACATTCAGCATGATTTTTAATCATTCCTCACAAATCCCCAATCCTTGTTAATTTAAGATAAAATGAGTATACTATGTATATAGCACAATGGTGGTCTCTACTTTGCCATGTTTTTAGGGACTGACTATAATACACACACACACACACACACACACACACATATGCAAAGGAAAATTAAACAGAATTAGAAGCCTGAAGACAGTTTTTAAAAGCATCAAATTTATGGTTCAGCAATTATTCACTGAGTATCTACCATGTGGCAAGCACAGCATGAAGTCCTGAGCTGCAGAAAAAATGAATAAATGGAGGTTAGGACAAACAGCAGGTGGAAGGAAGGACCAGGAGGAGCTAGTGCAGTGCCAGGTTGGATACTTAAACCTGTAACAAATCTCCGGGTGGAGACAGAATGAGCATTTGGTTGGGACAGAGCTTTCTGAAATAAGCATAATGCTCATAAGATATACTCTAATATGGCTTTAGGTGATACACAAAAGAACACTTTTATTTTACTGGTTATGGTTTATATTTTTTATTTTGTAACCAGTAAAGTATTACATATAAATATAAACATAGATTGCAGGCAAGATCTATAATTTTAGAAGTATTATTGCTTAAAATAAATCATTAAGGTCAATTTAAGGAGATATCTCAAAATAATAACATAACCACTAGCCATAGACACCAGAAAGTATGAAGATGAAATTAAAGTGGCTGAAGTTGGGAAAATATAAGAAGAAAAAGTAACTCCCCAATATCTATGACGCTCTCCTTAGTTCATGGTTCTTCCCATGATTCTATAATTTTTACTTTCTTAAACTGGAGAAGAATAAGTCATTCTATGCCAAGGCTTTAAGAATTACATATATCCACGTATACCCCTGGCCAGTGTCCTTGAAACATGCGGGTCTTAGACAGCATTAGAGCAAGGGACATCATCAAGCAAGAACCATTTGTTGAGCACCTAGACTGCTCCTACTTGGTGCTAATGTGAGTTCTCACCTTTAAACAACTCTGAAAGGTAAGGTGTGCATTGCCCCTCATGTTACCTGTAAAGAAACTGAATTTGTCGGTTTCAACAAGTTTTATTTTCCTTACGATAACATGAAAGCCGCAGAAGTGAGTGAGGTGACTTTGTATAATCTTGTTACTCAAATAATTTTTACTGTGGACTTTTACTGTGGCATTGTCTCCTACCCTAAATCAAATGTTTATAAAAGAACATCATCTCTCTGTAAAATTTCTACCTATGAAATAAGTCTAAACCGAGGAAAGAATACAGAGACATGAGTGGCCACGGCGTCACAGAGGGAGTTCTCTGACTGTACACTCTACTAAAGGGAATGTTCTTCCAGATAGATGCGAAGAAAATAGGCACCCAGGGTGAGAGCAGGAACTGGGGGAAGTTACAGTGTCTGCTTTTTCTCTCACACTTTCGACAGGGCGGCATCCATTTACCAGAATGACCACAGGCATAACATGTAGGCGTGGACCCTGCACGTGGTGCGTTGTGTCTCGGGCTGCCTGCTTACTTTACGTTTACTTTTCACATTAATCAGAACATATGTACTCAAGGCACACAAACTAATTCTTCCAGTATGACACCAATAGAATTATTGACAATCTCGTGTATGACCCCAGATTATCTTAGCAGCTATACAGTGTGTAGGAAAAAAAAAATAGTGCTTAAAATCTTCCTTAGATTGATTTCAGACTTCCTTAAAGAAAGTTCATATCTTATATGCACTCAAAATTTACATTAACCTAATAAGATGAATCATTTTTCTCAATTTTATCAAAATTAAAACAAAGGCAGTTTTTTTGACTGATGTAAGCAAAACATGAGCAATCTATGAAAAGTCGGTGAAAAGCCCGAACGTGAGAGATGGAATAACATGAAACAAGAGAGATGAGGTCCGCGAACAGGCTCATTCCGCAGGTGAAGGGCCCCACCCGGAGGGGCCTGGGCAGGGCCGCGTCCCCAGCCCTCAGGCCCTGCAGATGAGGCCGCACCTGCTGCGCCTGCCGTCAGGGAGCAGAGGCGGGCGAGGCCCTGTCCGGATGCCTCACTCCTCGAGGCTGTCTGCACAACAAGGAACTGTCAACACCGCAAACTTTTGGGAAAGTGCCATATCCAATGATAGTAACTGAAATGTGTGCAAAGAATAAAAATAAATCCGAATATAAGCTCTTATTGAAGTCTGCTAAAGTGGGAGTGCTTTTTATGATTCTTTGCCACTTCCTAGAGACATAAATGTATCAACTCTTCACAATCAATGTATTGCTTACTTACTACAAAACCTTATGAATAAAAATAAAAGCCTGTGGACACAGAGATGTTAAAGTCCCTTTCTGAGAGGGACGGCTGGGCAGTCTGCCATCATCAATCGGCAGGACCTCGAGGGAGGAGAAGCATCTTGTTCAGGTCCAAAACACGGCCCCGTCTTGGTGGTCAAAGAGGCCTACAAAGGCCTAGCTGTTTTGTCCTTTGGGACCAGGTTTGGGTGACACTGTTGTTCCCAATAAAGGCTGGTGACACAGTGTTAGAAACTACGCTGTAGCTTTTAACTTCTCCTGCTATTTTTTTCTGCTTCTTTTCCCCCCTTACACAGTGTGGATCTCCAGAATACTGACTAAGAAACTTCCTCCACTGTAAAATAGAAGGAAAGAGGCAGGGAAGAAAGGAAGGGAGGTGGAAAGGGAGGGAAGGAAATATGAAAGGAAGGAGGTAGGAAGAAAAATAGCCTTAAAAAGGTAAATAAAATCATAAATGATTTTTGCAGGTGGGACTAAAATCAAGGAGAAATATTAAATATGAATGATGCAAAAAGGACTATGAGTATATACATATAAAATATATTTAAAATAGTAATAAAATACCACTTCAACACCTCTTAAAATTTGGCCCTATTGAATAATTTTTTTTTTTTTGAGACACGGTCTCACTTTGTAGTTCAGGCTGGCTCTGAGCTCACTATGGTGCCCGTGAACTCAGCAATCCTCCTGTCTCTGCCTCCCGAGTGGCATTGTGGTATGCGGTGTTGATTGTTGGTGGGTGTGAGTCTCCACGCCCAGCATTATATGTGGTTACCAGGGATCGAACTCAGGACCTTGCGCTTGTGAGGCAGGCGCCGGAACCACTGAGCTAACCCTCTGGCCCCTGAATAATTTTCTTAATAAATACAAATTGTCAAAATTATTCCAAATTGCCAGGCATGGTGGCTCACGCCTGTAATCCCAGCACTCGGGAGGCAGAGGCAGGAGGATTGCTGAGTTCAAGGCTTGCCTGGGCTACATAGTGAGCTCAGAGCTAGCCCTGAACTACAAGGCAAGATCCTGTCTCAAAAAAAAAAAAAATTATTCCAAGTTAACGAAAACTTCTGACTTCATTGGTAATCACATTCTAATGAGTCATCAATAATGTAAAAATTAAATTATCTTAACACCATGAAGTTTTGCAGCAGTTAGAACATACAATTGATCTATATATATTTTATGGAAAAAATCTCCAACATATTTTTAAGTTAAAAAAGCAGTAAATAAAATACTTATAAATGGATCAAAAATACATTTGAACCAACCTCAATGGAAGTCAGTGTGGAGATTTCTAAAAAAACTAGGACTAGAGGTCCCATTTGACCCTGCTATTGCCCCGCTAGGAATATGCTCAAAAGAATTGAAAGAATAGTATCATAGTGACATATGTGCACCCATGTTCATAGCAGCTCAGTTTGTGGTAGCTCAATCTTGGAAACAACCCAAATGCCCATCAACTCTAGACTGGATAAAAATGTAGTTTTTCTATAAAATGGAGTATTACTCTGCCTGAAAAAATGATGAGTTTGAGTCATTTATACTCAAATGGATATACTTTCAGGAAGTACTCATAAGTGAAATAAATAGGTCACAGATGGGTAAATATCATATCTGTTCTCTGGTATGAGAAACTGAAGATGTGATGAGTTCTAGAATGTATGATGGATGTTGTGAAAGAAAATATTCAAAGGGAAATGTGGTAGAGGGGTGAGTAATGAGGAGTAAAGAAAAATGTGATGGTAATAAAAAAGGGAAACAAAGTTTAGGTATTTAGAGGCTGGGGATTGTGGGGTATGTATAGGAATAGGAAAAAATGAGAATTAAATCATGTCATATACTGGTACAAATTCCCAATGTTGAGTGTGATCATGATGTGTATATACAATGTGTCAATAAAGATAAAAATAAACTAAAAAAATACGTTTGTACCCATGCATGCAAATATATATATATAAAAGAGAGTGGACAAATGTATACTGTAACAGTGTTTCTGGAGGATAAAATGAATTTGAGTAGGAATGAATACTCTTAATTTTTTTATTTCCTTTTCTCATGGTATTTAAAATTTAACTATGGGGATTTATTTATTCAGAGTTCAAGTAAAACAAAATGAAACAAAATGCTTTAGTTATCCAATACTTGATTAGTATATCCTATTAACATTTGTTATACCTACATCTCCTGCTTAGTAACTTCTGTAGCCCAAATTATTTCTGGGAAGTATAAAATATACTTCTAATAACAGAATGAAAGAAAGCCCATTTCAGTTTTTTTCTCCTATTTTTGGCATGCTAATCCACAAATTACTTTTACAAATTACACAAAGAGAAATCAAATGCTGTTTTGTAAAACAGATACATATAGAGTCTGGGATTATAAAGAAACAGAACTTCACTCATTTAGTTTGATCAAGATTGGAAAACCCTAATTCTCCAATTATGGCAGAATAATTACTATGCTGATTTGTGAATGCCTTCGTGTCACACAGTGAAAGAACTTGGCACTTAAGGTCAAAAGACTTTAATTTTGTGAGTTTTGGTCTATTACTTCACTTTCTTATGTTCTCATTAATAATATTTTCTAATTATATAAATTTAGGTAAGTTATTTCACTTTCCTTATCTTCATTTTTTTCTTCTTTAAAGTGGAAAGGATAACCACACCCTTCTTCAAGCGGTAGATTTGAAGACCAAAGGAGGTCAGTGTGTAAAAGGTCTTTGTCATCTGTAAAGCACTCTAAAAGGTAACACACAGAATCAGATTTCTTCCAGGCAAAGTCATGTGAGAAAATCAAAACAAATATATAAGGAAATTTGTGTCTAAAACATATAGGTCCAGACCATGTTTTAATTCGATTTTTTTGCTGTTTGCTATAGTCCTAAATCAAAGAAACAGGGATCTGGTCCTCTGTATTTTGTTAATTATTAATGTGTTTAGGATATGATATATAGTTTAGTTTAATGTTCTTTCCAGGAGAGATCTGCTATGTTAAGGAGAATTCTGAGTTTATGCTTTTTCCTTAGATCATCCTAACTCAATAGTGTACCATACTACAACACAAGGGGGCAGTATTTCTTTTTAAAAATTCCTCTGTCATAAATAACCTTAATTCACTGAGTTAAGTAAAGGAACGTCTTTAAATATGTCAAGATTAAAAGAATTTAGCATCCATATAAAATCTAACTCATAATCACTGGGGAAGAATCATGGTACTGTATTTCTGAAAACACTTGAATAACTTTCAGAACAAGAAGTTCATGGGTGAACACAGCTGTAACGATGGAATATTGCCAACCAGAACTGAATAAAACAATCACCTAGTTCAGTCACCAGCTACTCAAGCTGTCTTCCTGCTAGAAGCCGGCTAGGGAGCATATTGCTGTTTCAACAGCAGCAGCAATTAGTAGGTGCAAAGAAACAAAATCAAGTGTTACTTCATCAGCCTAATAGGGTCCGTTCGGGAAATGTCAAGTAAACTAAATTGTTGTTTCCTTGGAAACAGGAAGTAGGAATCCTTCCAAAGAATTCCCCACCCCATGCTTAAAGCACTGACTTATAAAAGTTTCAGTGTAATATATACAAGTACTAGTGATACACAGCCCGGTACTTCTTTTTATGATAGTTCTAATGGCATTGTATGCATGGGTCACATCACAGGTCAATGGAAATAAACTTTCTAATGGGCTGAGAAAGTAGAATACATATTACAGGCTGAGCTGAAACTGTAACTAGCTGAAATAACTCTGTACAGGTCAAGTGATGAGCAGACCAGTCTCTTTAAGGCAGTTTGGGGTTATTTACATCTACTGCATGTTCATTGGCTAGGCTATCCTAAACCTCAGTTGGCTATTTTATTCTTCGCACCAAGATTGTGAGGTAGGTACTTGATGTGAAACACAGGTGAAACAAATGGCACCTGCTGGGCTGAAGCCGATATTAAACCTAGAAAGTCTGGCCTCAGAACCAGTGCTTTTCCCAAGGGTGTGTTCTGAACCACTACTCAGGCAGCTTGGGCTCCAGTCCTGCACTGGGGAGACTGGGGAAGCATCTCTGCACCTCCCAAGCCCTGTACTTCAGCCTCCAACTCACCAACATCACCACCAAAATAAAGGAATCAGGATAAGGCAATAAAGAAGGCTTCTTTAGCTCAGTAGTCCATGGCAGTATCATGAGAACAGCTACTGGGTTGAGGCAAAGTGCAGGATTTTGTATTTTTATACACCTGCCTTCAGTTATCAGTGATGGCAGCAAAGAAAACTTGGTTTTGAATGCCTGAAATCAATCCAGTAAGACACCACTTTACTCATTAAATAAATGTATGTTGATCGTGCATTTGTAAGCAGATCTAGACCATAGGAGGATACATGCAAGCACTGTATGCTGACAAATGTGGAAACAGGACTCCGTCACTTAGACGTAGAAAGAACACCAGGTGTAAATGCAAGTTTCACCTATGGTGCTGTACATGCTCGCTTTAGTGAGCCCCAATCTTTCCAATGGGACTTTAAACACATGTCAGCTTTGGGGAGCTTTATAACATAAGTCACGTGTTGCTTTGAAGACACAGTGAATATAATCGTTGGCCTTTCCATCAAAATTTCATGAAATGTAATACAAGAGACTGAGATATTATTAGGTAATCTTACAATCATTTAAGGAGGTCTCTGGACATTTTAGATGAAGAGCAATTCAACATTAAATTATACTGTTACACATTCATTGTATTAAAATTAATTCTCATAAGCATAATTTCTAATTGAACATGCTTACAAATTGAAGGAAATACTCCCTTCGTTTAACACATTTCAATAGCACCTTCAGTCCCCTGAGATTTAAAACACGAAGTCAATTTATTTCTGGTGTGTTTCTAGATAAGCCAGAGATATCACCAGGGGATTATCTGCAAAAGCGCCACCATTATTCTCAAACACAAAATATAAAATAATAGAGCACAACTAAGTCTCAAAACTGCTAGAATTTCCAAGCTGAAATAAATTGCAATGTTTAAAAAAATTTATGGGGTAGTTTTTAAATGAAATCTTAAGATCTTTAGTATTTATTCTTTTTTTATAAAGTGACAATATTATCCCATCAGACTTCATAGTTTCTGATTCATGAATTAATTTTGGCCTTTCCCATAACATAATCACTGTTGTGACAACAATAAAATTTGGGGAACAAACTTCATTACAGATGCAAACTTTTCTTTCTTAGCTCCTTAATAATCTACTCCTTGTCATCTTTTGCATATATGAGTTATGAACAAAGTGTATATATATTAAAAACATTTATTATAATTAAAGATGCATTGCCACAAATGAAGAACTCCACAAAAAGTGATCCTATATGGTCATTCTAAGGAGGAAAGATACATAAGAATGGAAATGTTTGCCAATCGGCTTATGTATTATTTTCCTACAGAAGTAAAGAAGTAGTCATCTTACCTACAGTGCAAAAAAATGAACTTCACTTCCTTATAATCTTTCAAATATTAGAGAATATTCAACAGAATTTTAATTATCTTAAAGATTTACAGAAGCATTGATTCATTCATTCATTTTGCTGGGTTTTTTGAGAGAGGGTCTCACTATGCAGGACATGTTTAATTTGGCCTTGTACTCATAAGGCTCAAACTCACAGAAATCCTCCTGTCACAGCCTACCATGTGCTGGGATTAACAACATGTGCCACAATGGCCAGCTTGATTTCTTTATTATTTAAGAGTAAAACAGAGCTAGAATAATACTCAAATATTCACTGAATTCCCCTATGAAAATTCACTCTAGACTACCAGTTCTCAAAAGGCCCATTATCTCAGACCAAGCAGCTTTTCCCAGAGTCATAAACTAAACTAAAAACAGAAATCCAGACAGTAATAACATGAGGAACAAACTAACTCTATTTGTGCAAATTTAATTTAAAAAGTTGTTTAGATTGATTCTTAGCTTAATTTGAGCTACATTTAAACAACAAAAAACAAAAGTGCATCCAAAGTAATCAACTTTAATAAATTTCAAAAGCCATTTTAAATTTTATTACCTTCTTCTCATCTTGAAGAGTGTGCTATATTTTCTGTTAAGTTGTCATGTTTGAAAGGAAAAAAGGAAACTAACATTATTTTATGTTCCAGCAATGTGCCAAAAAAAATGAACTGTCTAATTTAAAAATCATAATGTCCCTGCAAGGAACGCATTATTTTCCAGAGATTTCTGATGAGGGACTTCACATTTGAAAATAATGGTATTATGCTATCTATTTGGGGTAACTGAAAAGACTGACCTGGGAAAAACAACCTTTCCATAACACATTTTTCTAAACTCTTTATGTGGAAAAAAATAATGCCGGAACCGAGTCATGAATTCAGATTTCAGAAGCCTTGAGATGACCTCAGCAGAGCTCAGCTCCCGCATGCCTACTGAACACCCGCAGAGGGCTCATGTGGGGGCCGGGAGCGGAGGTCACACGGGGCTCAGAGCACAGACCGCGGGCACAGGACTGCTTACGGGCACAGCGCTTCGTTCCGCTGCCCAGGACTCCGGTCCCAGATGTGTTCTCTTGCTAAGCCCGGCTTCTCCCAAATGCCTCCTGAATACAGGAACTAAACCAGTCGGCCTTCTTCTGGGCTTTGATGACATTTCCTTTTAGATCACGTCCATGTCATGCAGACGAGCCCTCTCTGGGCACAGTTCCTTTGCAGTTGTAGGGGTTCCTGCTCCTGTTCTACGATTACAGGAGTGCAGAATCCAATCACACGATACCAAGGCTTTCTGGACTAACTGCACAGAAGGCCACCGCCGGTCTGCGCACAGGTTCAAAGTGTATGTAAATGCAGTTCTCTGGTTCCACAGGTCCTTTTCCCGTCCCCAAGGAGCCCCTGTGTCTGTATTTAGCAGTACCTGCCGCTCCAAGATCTCAGGCTTTGGTTTGAGCCAGGACAGGATGGACTTGCTCATTCTCCCCGACCCAGCGGGCCTGAGTTGTTAGTCACGGCACTTTCTCCTAGACAGCGAGGACAGCACCTCAGCATGCCGTGTCTGTCCTGGCAGAGGCTCCCAGCCACAACCCTCATCCAGAGGGTCCGCCCACTCGCCAGCCCTGGCGGAAACAGCCCTCTTCAAATGCAGCTATCCAAATCCAAAGTGAAAGTATGTCCCATAACATCCTCCACATGAGAACAGTGGTGCTGCTGGTTAGGGAAGAAGGAGCTGCCCCAGCTGACCTCAGACTGACGCGCGGTCTGCAGAGCTCTGACGTTCGCTCCGGGCCAGATCTACTACCTTCCTCCAAATGCACAACTGCAGTCTGACTGAAACACTCCCAGCGCAGGAGCTGGCGGAGAGGAAGAGTCCCGGGCGGCTTCAGGGAAGCAGGGCCAGGGACAGCAATGGCAGCTCCCGACCCACGTCTCGAGAGAGGGAGAGTGGGAGAGAGAGATCTCATTTGCTGTAACCATGTGCAGTCACTGTGTTACCACATCAGGCTCTGAACAGTCCCTGATCCCATTATATCCTTCTCTCCCGGCATGAAAACCATTATCAAAATAAAAAGCTTAAATGTGGAACGTTCCCTCTCTTCTTTGATCGGGGCTAAGCTTTTCACCTGAAAGCCGTAGACTCCTGCCTGAACCAACTGCACGTTCCCGGGGGCTGGAACCTCCAGGTCCGTGAGCGCCTGGAACGGGGCTTACTCGCCCTCCTGTCACGCGACTGCCACGGGACAGGCACACGGGGAGCACTGGAGGCTCCGAGCTACCCAGCAGGAAGGCCTACGAGCCACAGCCCCGTTGTGAACACGGTAGGTCCTAGTAATAGTCATCATCCCGCAAGACAAGGGAATTCAAAACCAGCACATCAAATGCTTCAGAAAAGATCAAAAGATACCATAGGCAGCTTTGAATGTGCCAAAATGAAACCTGTTATTCTGTACAACTATTCTGCATTAATACAAAAACTTCAGTAAATGAAAATAATCAAAGTATTGGCTTTTCGATCATGTCTCCCAACCTCTTACTGCACATTCCGCGCTGTCCCTGCTGTCCTTTGACATGGACACCTACTGCCCGCTGGAGGGCGCCATATGGCCACGGCGCCATTCCCTCTTTCATGGCTTTGCTCAAATACCACCAGCCTAAAGAAGCCCTTTTAATTAACTGCTGAAAATGATAATCTATTTCTTACTGCTGACCCGCCTGGCATCTACCATCTCCCAGCTCCCTTATTAATAATGGCATTTATCTTTTTACATCTTTTCAAAATATAATGTTTGTCTGAGTAGAAAGGAGTAAACACAGAAGGCATGATACTACTCTTTAGAAAGGCCTTTTTGGAGAGCTGACCAGGGCAAGGGCTCTGCTGGCTGAGCTGTGTGAGAACGATGTGATTTACGGCGGACACCTGCTTGGCTCTGGAGTCTCAGCAGCTGTTACACAGGCAGAATCCTGCACAGCCAGCTGCAATAAAAGCTCAAGACTCAAGAGTCTGGTGGGACTTGCTGGGAAGGCGTGAAATAACCGAGTGCGCGTGGAGGCTTTTCATCGCTACAGGAAAACGCCACTTTTAACCTCCCACTGACCCTGCTCTTCGTGCCACGCAACCTCTCATAGAAAGACCTTAGAGCGCCGGGCCTGGGCTCCTCGGGACTCTGCCTGGAGTTGTTTTCTCCTTCCAGATCCTCATGTGCGCACAGCTGGGAATAAAACCACTTTCAATGGCTGAAAGTCCTTACAGAGCACTGAAATATGAATGACCCTTAAAATCTATGATCATTGCTTATTGTGTTTCCTTCCTCATTAAAATATTAGCTTCTCAGGACAGGGACTTAAAAATCTCTTCGGCCTACAGATACACAATGTAGCAATAAATACACTTCAACATAAAATCCCTTCAACATAAAAGCCCCAGAACAATGCCCAGCACTATCCCTGCTACAAAACGAGCATTCAATAAACATCTGTTGAACGAATGAATGGACAAGTGAATGAATAAATGAACAAAGCATGTTTTCCTAGGAAAAAAACTTGCTTCAGAATAGTAAATAAACTGGGTGTGATGACTCATGTCTGTCATCCCAGCACTCGGGAGGCAGAGGCAGGAGGATTGCTGAGTTCGAGGCTTGCCTGGGCACCATAGTGAGCTCAGGGCCAGCCTGAACTACAGAGTGAGAAAAAAAAACAATAGTAAATAATTTCAATATCAATTTATTTTCACAAACTACACAAAGAGATTTTATCTATTAAAAAATCTGCCAGAATGTAGCATTCATTCCTGAAGTTCCACGTACTTAGGAAGCTGAAGCAGAAAGATCTTACATTTGAGGCCAACCTGGGCTACTGAGGGACACCAGCTCCCAAATCAAATATTAAAAGGCCTGTGGATGTGGCTCGTTGGTACAGTGCCTGCCAGCCATGAGTGAAGAGCTGGGTTCAGTTCCCCAGTGCTGGGACCAAAGGGGATGGAGGGGATTCTTTTATCAGGAAAGCTGTTTATAAATGAATGGCAAGGGCTGAACTACAAATACAGCAAGAGTGAAAAGCTGACTGTATTTTGCAGAAATACCACAAGCGTGAGTAAGATCAGTCTAAGAAATTCTATTCAAACTCAGAGGAAAAAACAAACACAGGAAAGTGAAAAGGAGGTTCAATGTCAAGTATCAAAATGATAAACATACGAGCAGCACAGGTCCCATCAACGCACTTGTCATTACCAGCTGACTCACGACAAGTAGAGTTATCAAATAAATTACATGATAGGAGTACAAATCAGACTCACATCAATATCTCTGCTTCGGATATGAAGGTAAGTGAAGTGTCCTAGAAGCACAGTGACACTAGAATTCGATAGACAAGAGGTGACACATAAGGGAACAAAAGGACATGTCTATATATCCAGGGACAGGGAGAACAGGACAATTACTGATTCGCCCTAAAGCATTTACCTGTGGAAGTGATCCTGCTGACTGAAGAATTAACCAAATAATGAATTCACATAGCAGACTAACCAGGACTAACGCAGAATTGTGAAGAAATAAATGGCTTTCTATTAAGTTAAGCATCAAAGCAAGAATTTAACTATTGCAACTTTATTTAATATTGGTCCAGGTTTCCTCTAACCTTTGTGGGTTCTGAAAAGTGATTCATCACATAGCTTGATGAATATGTCTGTTCAAGGGAGTGAAGGGCTTGTCTGTTTCTTCTCCATGCAGCCCGACTGCTCACCAATGGAAAGCAGCACAAAGAGCCATCAAGCCTAAACCCTGCTTGTTTCTCCTTATTGACCAGCTCTGATGGCCAAAAAAATTTTTAAATTACACAGAAGTATCGAAGACAGCTATACCTAATTATTAATGTATCTGGCTTGGGATTATATTGATGAGATATGCACATGTTGAAAGAGCAATGAGATAAAAATGTACACAGTTGATAAATTACTATGGATTTGTTCCATAAAATAATTCTGTTACTTAATTTCAATGAAATCACCAATAACTTTGTTATGGCCAACACCTGCATGTATTTTGTGTTCTATTAAAAGTAACACCAACTTGGACTACATCCCTTAGTCACTGAAGATCTGAGATAAATTACTGGCAGTTTCACTTGGAGAAAATTCATTGTGCTATGATAACAGAAACTGGAAGTATCAATAGAGGTCTGAAAGCAATGTTAAAATTCAGAAATCTTCATGAATTCTCCTTATTATGTTCAAGTATTGTAATGGGTTACATATTCAATTTATAATTACAGAAAATGCTACAAGATACTCATCATGGTAACATAACACTACACTTTTCGCCATTTAAAATCAATATCAAATACAATATTTCAATGAAAAAAATCAATATTTTCATACATGGTATGCAGCTCTACTTGTTTACAAAATTTAAACTATTATGAATTGTTTCATACTATAAAATACTTCTCAGTTGCTATGTGTGACTGTTACAAGCATGGTGTTAACTCATAAATTCTCCTAGAACTATGAAATAGAAATTGGGAAGCAAAAAAAATGGATACTCAGCTCAAAAATGCTGTTCAAAGTCTACTTCTTTTATGTTGTAATGACAAAAAAGTTCTTTTAGCCAGGCATAGTGGCTCATACCTTGTAAGCTCAGGACCAGCCTGAACTACAAAGCAAGACCCTGTCTCAAAAAAAAAAAAGTTCTTTTAATTAATTAATTAATATGTTTTTATCTATGACCATGAACCTACACTGTTCAAAGCTTTCTTTTACTCCCCAGAAGTCCATCAGTGTTGGCAGCAGCACAATACCAAGAGCTTCACAGTGACTTGATCCCCAAAGTGTTCTATTGATTTATGCTTCAAGGGCATCAGACAGGAGGTGGGAAAAACATTTCTCATCATAAACTCTTGGAGGCTAAGCCATGTTAGCCTGAAAAATGAGCATTTAAATGTATAGAACATGCTCTACCAGCATTGAGTACAGAATCTCAAACAACATTGATGCTTCTACGCTCCTGAATAAATTAATTTTTTGTGCACTCCGAAGGTAAGAAGTGTCCTATGAAGGATGGACCTCAAGCTGAGAATCTCTTTGGCAGTGCTAACTAGTGGATGCAGACAGAAAAACTAAGAGTTATAAACTCTGGAAAGAAGAAATTGGAAGTATCATGACTAACGCTATTCTCTGCCAAGATCATACAATGATATTGGCAGAAAAGCTATGAAAACTACTTAAATAACCTGCTCAATTAGGCATATTGTTTTGGAAGGCATTGCACAACAAAGGCATATTAAGCAATAAAAATATTTTTAAATGGCATTCATAAAAGCAATAAAAACAAGAAAACTACATTCAATGCACATGAAGAAAATGAAGAGAGTTATATAAACAAACCTAAAAATATCATTAAGTGGTATAAAAAGGGACTTTACTGGAGAAATAACTATTGTTGAGTAGTGTGCAAAACCGCTCTATTTTCAGCTCGGTTAAACTAGAACTGAGTTCCTGGACTCCTCTTTCCTTCGTGGTGCTGAGGTAGAACTGGCCCAAAATGGGACAGGATGCACTGGATTAAGAGGTGTCAGGGGACCAGCAGCTGCTGCTCTGTCATGCAGTGCAGACTCCGCCTTCGCATGCAGAACAGCTTGTCCTCCCTCTCTTCTGATCTAGGTCTAGCTCTTTCCCTGACTCCTGCCAATGGTGACCGATATGCGTCCCGGGCTATCCCCACACACTCGGATGGTATCCTTGCATGGCACCTGAACTTTACTGCCACCGTTGGGAGGGGGATACATTCACTGAGGAAGACAGCAGATATCCTACACTCACAGATTAAAGCAGGAAAAAAAAAACACTTTGAGACAGGAGAGCAATACATTTGTTTCATAGACGAAGGAACTGATGTCTAATAAATATTGTAACTAGGCCAGGGTCACATATTGGCATTCTAACTGTTCTGGAACTCCAAATCCCAGTCTGTTCCAGAATGGTTCTTTCCCTACACCTTTTCTACACCAAATGCACTTGAGAAGTGGCCTCTCCATCCTCTGAGTCTTCATTTGTAAGCTGACCTCAACAAAGCAAGTCTTGCGAACATTTTCTCTCAGCACCTTTGTCCTCCATGGGACACATTCAAAAAGTACTGATCAAGGGAAGACGGAGAAGTACATATTAGCAGCAGTTACTGTTAGCTCTGTTCAGCAAAGCAAGCATTTATAGAACTAATTTTGTTGACTGTGTCGCTCATTTGTTAATACACAAGTATTGGTTTCTATCTATGCTAATAAATCATAAGCCAAGATGGTCTTATTCTTTGAAATTAAAGAGTTGTTTTTCTAGTATAATGGATATATTTTTCTTTCATGATTAGCATAGTCATTAAACAGGAGGAATTTGTTTTTTCCACTCATCACCAAGAGGCCTAAGTGTTCGCTTATAATTAATGATGCTCTGAGGCAGGCAGCCTGCAGTTCACCAGAAGTGCCATTTCATCTGGAGGAATGTGACTCCTGGTTCACTAAACCACACTGAAACCATATGTTTTTTTCACAGAAAGGTAATGGCAGCATAAAATTAAAATGTAATAGATCAGAATGCATTATTAGCAAAGGGTACTTCAAGGTTATGGTTTTTGACAACATCTTGAACAAAGATAATTCTCCTTGAAGCCATCAGGTTAGTCAAAACATGACTATGTCATCATATTATCTTCTCTATGTATGCATCTCCAGTTTTTTAGAGATTGCTCTGCCGTTGGTGGCCCGGTGTCACTGAAGTGTGGATCTCAAACATTTCCTAGCCTTCTCAGGTGACAGCATCTAACAGTATATTCTCATCGGTGTCATTTGCATAATTTAGCTGCCCCAAATTATTTTTCAGAAGGATCCCATCAGCAGCTTCCACTGCATTTCTATAGCATCTGTGGACTTTATTCACCAAGACAATGAAATCACCCTTGCTTTCCCACACAGGAAGTCTGTGACCTGGACGCTTTCTCCAGAAAGTAAGAAAGGCCCATCTCATTGTCTCTTGTTTATCAGAGAGAGTTGTCCTTCATCTTCTAAAGTCTTGAAGATAATTATTTCATATATTTTGTTCACTTTAGTTTGTATCAGGCAAAATAGTCAATTCAATTTATCATGCTTCACCTTAGCTGGAAGCAAAAGTCAGTAACCAGTTATTATTTTCAACTTTATATGAATATAATCTTGGTCTTAAAAGAGACATGAATTTTGATGGAGATAATGAATAAAGAAGACCTGAGCTCAGACTGTGTGAGGGGGAGAAATGTTGATGAGAGAAACAAAAATCCAAGAAGGCATCCAACACTATTCTGCTCTAGCTCACAATTTTTTTTCCCAGAGATGGCTTGGAAAATAGTGTTCAAGAATTTTAGCATGGTATCAAGGTTCACATTTTTGATTTACCATTTAAAACAATAAAAACTCCATACTATGCTAAGAATATTCAGACTTTGCTCGACAGATGACAAACTTACATGAAGCCACCTATTTTATGATTGGTCCTCAGTTAACTGCCCTAAGGTCTGCACTTGGACATGGGTGGCTCTCTGGAAGCTACACATACAGCTACATGGAGAGAGAGGCATCAACTGGCAAAACAGAATAGATGTATGAGCACCTGGGCGTTCTGCATCTGATTCCCATAGTGCCTTCCTACCATCCTCCTCAGTGTCTCTCAAACAATCCCTGAAAGAGGATCGTCATTCTAACATCTACACCTCTGTTTCTATTTCCTTAAAACCTGAAGCCCCTAGAAGATTGAGCTTGACCATATTTCAAGATCCCAAAAGTGCAGTGAACAGAGAGGGCATTTGATGAAGTCTTTCATTAATTGAGTGCAGTCTTCCACTGTGAAGAAACAATTATTTACACATCTGTGGTGCATTCTTTATATAGATACCAGGACTTTGGCCTAAATGCAGTAACAAGCTAGATAAAAAAAATTCTTGGTAAAATAATAGATAATGATACATTCCAATGAGGAGACGATCTTCTCCAGTCCCTGCCCATGGTTAAATGAACCAGTCCTATGTCTTTACTTGAGTAAAAGTAGATTTCTGTCATCTGAATGTTAATCCATGCAAATCTCACAGATGTTATTTGAACGAACAGGAAGCTGTCAGCATGACTCCATTTATACAGCATATTGCCTGGACTTTTGTGCATGAGAGAGCAGGGCTGCAATGTGGCAGGTGTGGATATGTCAGATGACATGCTGAGTCAGAGAGTGCTCAGAGGGGTAAACTGACGATCCAAGCCATTCAGACAGAAAAATACACCGAGGCATAAATATGCCCACCTTGAAGCACACCTTAGTCACTAACTTACACAAAAGTAAAATAAGACCATGCTAAGAATTAGGTTGACTCAAGATGTTCCAGGAGACAGAATAATCTAAGGAGCTCTGCTCTGTCCATAACCCAGGAAGGAGAGCAGTGCTTAGATACCATTCTGTACGAAGTAGTGATATGTAAGGACTAAATGCTACACATATAGCTTCTATATAGTTAAGTCTAAGTTCACATCCAAAAATAAAATACACAGGCACCAACGCTTCCTCACATCCTTAGCCATATTCAGGTATAATCTCTGAAACTTTATGCTAAAGGTTCAAGTTCAGAAATTAGCAGGACAATTGTCAACAGGATCTGGAGCACAAAAAAAAAATCTCTATGAAAGCTTGCTGCCATAGCAGTGTCTGGTAAGGATAAACTCTTAGTTCCAACCACCACCACTCCTATGCACACAAGCCGAACATACTCTCTCTCCAAGTCCTACTGAGTTAGCTCAAGTTAGAAAATTGGCCTTAATTCCTTACTTAGTATTCTAGTCTGCTATCACAGCTGCCATGATTAATAAGGATTTTAAACCTGGTTAACCATTTGAAACTGCAGAGACGAAGAGATGAAGTCTTGCTTCATCTACTGTTGGCTTCAGTCTGCAGTTGGTTAGAAATAATGAGAATTTATGACACCTGTAATGGCATCTCAGCTCTACCTATATTTTTCTGCTGATGTCTACTGTCTTTTAGCCTAGATCATCACTAAGATGAAATATATACTGAACACCAGAATGCAACTTGAAGGCAAACCCCAGAGCAACTATTATCTATGAGTCCATAGAACTATATGTCCCAATCTTAAACTTGTTTTTGAATAGTTTCAAGGATACATACCAGTATGTGCATTTTTATCTAAGTCTCTAAAGATCTGTGGCCCCAAAAGCTTCAAGATCCACCATTCTAAAGAATGGTCCACTTGACCTGTTCTTGGCCCTCCTAATCCTAGTTTCTTTTTCTTCCCTATGGATTAGAGCCTCTGAAATCTCAGAAAGTATTAGTAATAGCATTTGGAAACTAGAGAGAAATTTGGGGGCAAGTTTTACAAGTCAGTCACATCATTCAGAAGTGTTCCCTGGTTAAGGTCTGGGTCTAAAAGTTGTGCCGAAGTCTCATGTAGTCACAGGGCTCATTCAGAGGTGGCTGGATCTACAATGTATGGTTCTGGGATTAAGGGTGTATGGTTACTAAACTGGTTCACCAGTTCTGTTTGTCAATGCCCTAATCTCAGTAGTCTAGATAAGATAAAATGGGGAGAAAGAAGCTTTTAATTCTCTTGCTTTCGCTGTCTTCAGCCGCAATGAATGGTTGCCTCTCAGCTGCTCTGCTTTGGGGCCAGTCACTTATGGACTGAAACTTCCATGAACTGTAAGTCAAATAAGCCTGTACCTCTTTAACTTTGGGTGTTGGGTATTTGTTTCAGCAACAAGAGAAAAGTAACTAAGAAACCACTTAACTCCAATTTCTTCTTCACATTTACCACTGTGGTTAAGAAAAATTAAAAACTGATATCAAGATATGATATTCTGAAACAGCTCCTTAATGGATGCTTAACTGATTTCTGCCCAATTAAAACATTGCTTTCAAACTGCTGAAGATGCCAACTTGCAAGAATATTCTCTGCCGATAAGTTTTATGTTTCTCCTCCTTTGCTTTGTTTTTCACGCTGTTTATAGCTATCTAAAGGAGAGAATATACAAACTTGGTCACAGTGGGCATGAAAGAATGTAAATCAGTACTAATTAACTTCTTCATTTGAACAGCTATCCTCAGGCTAAGTTTGTGATCTTCAGAAACTAAAGCTCTCTTATCAATTCCCAATTTGAGACTCCTCTCAGTTGTTATTGATACCTGTTGTTGATTCCAAAAATAGCTTTTCACCCACTTTATTGGGTATAATTGATAGATAAAAGTTGCATGTATTTATGTTATTTAATGCAATACCTTAATATAGGAATACAGTATATCAACATGATGATCACAATGATGGTAATTACAATATTCATCATCCCAGTTACCATTTAAAAGATATTCTCAGCAATTTAAAGTGTAGAACATTAATAACTATAGTTCCATGTTATATACTAGATCTCCAGAACTTACTTATTCTGTTTATATCTTTGACCAAAATCCTCCCATTTTCCTCATTGTCTCCCATATCTCAGTAACCATCATTTTATTATTTGTCTATGAGTTCAACTTCTTTAGATTATGTATATGAAATTGTGCTATATTTATATTTCTGTGTCTGGATTATTTTCTTAGTATAATGCCTTCTTGGTCCACCTATGCTGTTACAGATGACAAAATTTCCTTCTTTTATAAAGCCAAGTAGTAACATGCCATTGAGTGGGGAAGCTAATTAGCCAGAAGTTAAAAAGAAAACAGTTTAAAATGTCAAATACAACAGGAGTAAGGTTAAGGTTTGAAATTTTTGTCTAATATTTTTATATTATATTAAAATTATTGACAGTATATTTTTAATGTACGTACCTGAAAACTAACAAATATTGCTTTCTTTACAACATGAATAAATTAAATTTTACAACTTTAAAACAAGAGACTTTTCAGATAACCATTTTTGCTAAAAGAAATATCACAATGGTCAAAGATATGTAATAGAACTAGCACTGCTCTATATTGTTGTTGATTTTTTCAAAGAACCTCTCTCTCTCTCTCTAACATACACATGCACACACACACAAGTGATTTTCCCCCCTTTTCACAACATCATTAGTACAAAGCAAAATAAGCCTTATATATGAAAGGAAGTGGACCATGGTAGAGAATTCAGTTTGTGGGTTAACTTTAAAGTGAAATTAAAAAATAAAAATAAAAGCCAAAATGAGACAAAGCAAATCAAAACAAAAAAGGTCATAAGCAGAGTCTTTAGGTAGGAAGCTGAACCGGGAAAGGGGAGGGATGTAGAGAGGTAATGGGGAAAAAAAACTTTGATAATCTGAGATTTTAATATACATGGGTTGAGAGAAAATAAGGTAGAAAAGGAACCAGCTGTCTCCTCCTATCACTCTTCAAACTTTCCCCTCTTGTTTTCATAGAACCTGTTAAAAGACAGAAAATTAGTGATCGATAAAAATGCAAGAGGAAATATAGGACAAAAATATCCTCCAGGGAGAAGGAGGAAGGACACGGAAGGCTAAGTCCAGAGGGCCATCCCTGGGTGGTTGTTCTAATTAATAGGAAGCCCGTCTGCTGTTCTGGCCAATGTCAACCAAGCAAATAACCTAACCTCTACCCCATGTTCATGGTGGAGACACTGTGAACATCATTACAGTGGTGTTAGCTAAGCATTTTCAAAGTAGTATTTCTGATTAGATACTACTTTAGCCAAGGTTTCCTCCTACTTCTGGCCTATAGTTCTGTTGTCATATAATTCTACACCAAAACAACTAACATCTGTAGTGTTCATTTGCCTTCAAACACAAGGCCCTTTGTGTGTGTGTGTGTGTGTGTGTGTGTGTATACATGTGTGTTCATTGTAGGCTACTTTATATTACTGAAAGTAAAAACAGAGAACTTTTCTATATTCCTTTAAAAAAATAAGGACAGAACATAATTGAAAGGCAAAAACTTTCTTAACTTTGAGCAAGCCAATCCAAAAAAGTAAGAAAAAAGAGAGAACAAGGCTTGGTTTGTAGCATACATTTCTGTAACACAAACCAGACCATATTAACTGGGACCGTTACTATGTTAACAGCAAAAAGGAAGTCAACAGCTCAATATTGACAATTTTGTTTGGAAGTCTCTCAGTAATTTTTAACTTAGTTGGTACAAATGTTTTTGGCCAGTTAAAATTATGCAATATTCTAAGATTAAATTATTCCCAGCAACTACATCTTGGAAAAAATTAAATCATATTTTTAAGTACTTAAGAACATCTTAAGTAGGTCTAACTACTAAATACTCTTTTTTAAAAATCTCATAAACAGCTTCTAAATTGTTACACAAAAGATATTATTGAGGAAAAAAAAGACCATGAAGATGTTTCTCCATTATCAAAAATAAAAAACACTAAATAGTTCCTAACATTTTACTATTAAGTTCTTAAGCTTAAAACTTTTAAAGTCATTTCATGCTGATCAGTTTAGCATTTTTCTTGCTATATGTCCAAGGCATTAAAACACAATCAAGAGTCATCACCCTGACCTAGGTAATAAAGTTTCACAAAGTTGCTATGAAAATAAAACAGTAAGAAGGTTGAAGGGACAAGAAACACACACAAAAAGGGTAGCACAGGGCCAGAGGGTTAGCTCAGTGGTTCCGGCGCCTGCCTTGCAAGTGCAAGGTCCTGAGTTCGATCCCCGGTAACCTCATATAATGCTGGGCGTGGAGACACGCCCACCAACAATCAACACCGCTTACTACAGCACTCGGGAGGCAGGGACAGGGGGATTGCTGAGTTCGCAGTGGCTTGCCTGGGCACCATAGTGAGCTCAGGGCCAGCCTGAGCTACAAAGCGAGACCCTGTCTCAAAAAGCAAAAAAAAAAAAAAAAAAAAAAAAAAGGGTAGCACAACTCATAGCTCTAGTATGGAGCTCTGAACTCACACTACTAAATTCAAATCCAAATTGTCACATTCCAACAGTGTGACCTTGGGCCAATGGCTGATCTCTCTATGCCTTAGTTTCATTTGTAAAATGAAGACAATTAGATACATAAAAAAAGTTTACTGTCAGAATAAAGGAAAAAAAGCAGAAAAAGGACTTAGCAAATAAGTATCATGATCTATGCATTCAGTAAGTATACATATATGCATTCCATAATTACTAATTTGTAAGTCAGTATTAGACAATCTTCTGAGTGCAAATTAAAATTAGATTGTATTCCACCAAATTACAGTGGAAAAACTAGACTGATAGTGTGTGGTGTTGGCAAGAAAATGAAGAAACTGGTGCATATACACAAAACTGGGGGAAATATATATTAGTCCTTCCCCTCTGGAAAGAAATGGTTTATGACAAACCGAGAAAGTGGATTGTAGGAATGAAGACAAGAAAAATATGTATATTGCAGCGTTCCCAAACTCTTCCTAATGGGGACATTTTTTTCATCATCATCTTATGTTATACTCTATTCTTTGAAAACTATTCTGTAAGTTTTTCATTCAGTTATTGTATTTAAGAAACCAAGATAAGATCAAAGAAACTAAACATATAAAGACTACATCTTTGTATGAGAACTTTCTGCTACTCTAACAGAACTTTTCTTTCAGTAAGCACCTATAGACCTTTAAATTGAATTTATATTTAACAAAATAACCATGTGGTATCCCTTGATTCTTTATGGTAAATAGGTTTGTAATGTATAGTGGTCTCTCTCTCTCTGTCTCTCTCTGTCTCCCTCTCTCTCTCTCTGTCCCTCTTCTTCTCCCTCTCCCTCTCTCAATTTTTCCAAGACTTCATTCCTCTGCTTGACTCAGATTAACTTCACACAAGATGGTGAGGAAATTCCCTTAACCACAGACTATAAACAAAATAAACCAAACATCAAAATAATAAACTGTTAAGTAGAATCAAGGCAGGGCAGAAAGAAAACTGCAGTCTAGTCCAAAGCATGAGCTGTGCCATTCTGAGATCTCATAAAAGCCTTTTAATTTGGTGAGGACTGGGACAAAAAA
>PVIC010000232.1:0-143765 GCA_004025085.1 Thryonomys swinderianus
CTGGTGTCCTCAAGTGGGCTGCACCCGGATTTGCTTCTGCTGGATCAGCTTCAGAGGCCACAGCAACTTAACCATACGGAGGGGCGTCAGAGCAGGAGTGAACACTGACTCACACTCACATGCACACTCATTCTGCTCAGAAACCTCACAAATGGACTGTGAACAGATAATTATCAAATTTGGAAATGACAGACAAGACCCAAGAAGAAGGATCAGTTTTGGTCTCGTTATTCCTCCAAAGAGATAAGGGGATGCTGTCTCTGCTACTCCACAGTTCATCTTTACAAGAAATTAATATTTTTAAAGGCCAAACCCGCAGCTTCATTTTTCATCTTGACAGCTTGTGAAATGCAGATAGATTTTGCATGGAACTGGCTTTTTCCCTTTTGTTTTGGGGGAGTTTCATTTCGTTTTCTCAGCACCTGTGTTTAGACCGATGTGTGCCCTTGAAACGACCTTATGAGGCAAAGAGACGTGATTAAAACGGGAAGTGCTGTTGACGGGACAGCTGATGGGCCTGTTCCTGCCCATGCATTGGACTTGGGCTAAGCAGGTAGGAAGAACACACTGACAACTTCACAGCTCACAGGCTACTAAGTTGATGGCTTTGAGATGTTGCTGGTAAGCGCTGCGGAGAATGGACGGGGCAGTGGGGATCACAGAGGGCAGGGAGGCAGGGTGGGACACCAGGGATCTCCTGGGGAATGAGGCCAACTCCAGGTTAGGAGAGACACACAGGTCTGGGTGGATGCCTCTGGAGGCCTCGCAGGCGGAGGAAGGACTAAAGCGCAGAACCCAGAGCCGCGTGCCACTGGGAGCCGACAGTGACCTGCCCAGGGACGGAGTGCAGGAGGGGCAGTGGAGGGAGGAGGACCCGGGAGATGCAGGCAAGAGACATGTGAGGAGACCTGGAGCTCTAGGGGCTCACGGCTCCTCTGTGTTCCAGGATTCTGCCTCTTCAGGTAACATCTGAGGAGCACCAAGCCCCTGACGGGCTGAGGGTTTCTACCTGGGCAGGTGGCTGGCCAGCCTGTGTGCAGTGCTATTACAAAGTGGACGATGGATGAGGGCTCCTCTGGGCTGACCAGGCCTCCATGTGTGCCCTGTCTCGCCTGACCAGATCTGGGGGTGAGCCGCACCCTCTGGGGGGCCACCTTAGTCATGTTCTCATGCAGAGACACAATAACAACACCCATGACTGAAAGGAGGAAAGGTTTACTTTGGCCAGCAGTTTGTAGAGCTTTCGGTCCATAGCTGGTCACCTCCAAGGCAGGGCAAAATGGCAGAGAGGCCTGGTAGCAAATGGTTGCTCCTGGGCAAGACAGCGGGAAGCAGAGAGAAGAGGGAGAAGAGAAGGAGGCGCCCTCTGCCGGGACCTGCCCCAGCTACCTAGGTTGTCCAGTCAGGGGTCACCTCCTAATGGCACAGTTTGCTATAAACTCATGAGTGGACTAATCTCCTGATGGGTGTCAGCCCTCACGATCTAATCACCTCCCAGAGCCCCGCATGTGAGCCTGTGAGTTGTTGCGAGGACATCTATATATACAGACCCGACAAGTGTGCTTGGATTCTGGGAACAGGAGCCCAGAGGGTCTCCTACATCTGACTGGTGAGAGCAGAATGCAGACAGGAGCTGGGCTCTGCTTCTGAGATGCAGGAATCTCATCGTGCAGGGAATGGGAGGCACAGGACGCTCGAGACTCCCAGCCACTCAGCACCTCGTCCCCAGCAAAGGTGTGAATAGGGCTGTAGGGCAGAGAGAAGCTGCTGCCCCAGCAGGCACCTCTGCTCCACCTGGGAGAGGGCCGCTTTCCCGGTACGCTGAGACAGGGAAGGAGAGTCCTCCCCTCCCTGGAAAGGGAGGATGGTGGAAACAGCGCTCGTCCTCCCCTCCACTGCAGCGGAGCAGCAGGTAATGGGGCTGCAGGGTCAGGAGGGGCCGCAGACACTCACTCTGCCGAGTATCCAAGCAGGTGGCAACTTGCATGGTCCAAGTCGAGAGAGAGATGAACTCAATTCTCTGGGTTCACAGAGACCATCACACAGGCCTTAAAACTTCCACCAGCCACAGTGCTGAACAATATGTAATGAATATAGCACAAGAGCTACAGTACAAGAGTTGGACACGGGCAGAAGAAAAATCAGATAAATTCCACATAAAAAAGAAAAGTCATAAGTCAGAGGAGAGTAACGAGCTAAGAGCAGCGAAGAGCAGGGAGGATGCCCCGAGGCCCTTGTGCAGCAGGAGAACCTACGAGGAAGGAGATGAAAATCCATCACCTTCACCCACCACTTAAAGATTTCATTTTGCGGATGTTCCACTGCCTCGTCCTTCCTCTCGGGGAGTTCTGAGAGTTCATCCAAGCAGAGAACAGGAGATGGATTAAGTGCCACCAAATGTCCTCAAGGAGTAGGCTCATTTGTGACAGAGAAGTATTTGTTGGGGAGAGAAGGGACTTGGTAATCAGTCCTCCAGAGCAGTTCCTCAAACAAAGAAAACAGAGCAATGGAAGAGGGTGGGAATCCCACGGGGCGCCTGATGTCTGGGCTGCAGGGCCGAGGGGAGAATGGAGGGAGCCTGCGGGAGTGATGAGGGTCTGGCAGGAGGCAGAGGTCAGGGGACTTGGGGGGGGGGCGACGTTAGCTGGAAACCAAGGAATACGCACTTCTCTAGAGGACACGGGATGCCGAGAGAGAAGAATACTGAGCTGCGGGTATTCGGGGATACCTAGACATAGGGCAGGCTCAGGGCAGGGTGGGAAGGCCGGGAGAGGCCACAGGCTGCCGAAGGAGGAGCCGAGAGAGTCCATCCACCACAGTGGCCCTGTCTGGGATTCCTGGTATAGGAACAAGACTGCACCTCTTCTCTTTTGATTGCCCCGTGGTCTAGCCACATGCACAGCACACAGAGCCACTCTACCAGCAGGCAGCACTGCTCGCTGTTTCTTTTCTTTTTTTTTTTGAGACAGGGTCTCGCTTTGTCATTCAGGTTGGCCCTGAGCTCACTATGTAGCCCAAGCAAACCTCGAACTCACCAATCTTCCTGCCTCTGCTGTCTGTGTGCTGGGATTATAGGCGTGAGCCACCACACCCTGCACTGTGGTATGTGGAACTGATTGCTGGTGGGTGTGAATCACCATGCCTAGTATTATTGTATGTGGTTACCAGGGATCGAACCAGAGACCTTGCGCTTGCCAGGCAGGCACTGGAACCACTGAGCTAAATCTCCAGCCCTCGCTGTTTCTGACATGTCTTAGCCAGTTGGTGTCAGCTTTACTGGAGCACAAACTACTTCTGAGTATTCTTTCCTTCAGGATACATTTATTCTTCAAGAACTTTTGCTCTAAATATCTACTGTCTGAAATAGGCAGAAATACTCCACATGGGTAGTAGCACAGAGACTATAAACAATCTCCACCCCCCCTACAGTGCATGAAAATATGAGAGAAAAAAGAACCCATTCAGCTAAGATATTTTATCTAAACCCTTACTCCAGCAGGGCTGCTTATTTTCATAGGTTTCCTCTCACCCACACAGTTATGAGTAGTCACCAATCTTTTTGTACAAGGCACACAGAAATTAAATATCTAACAATAGACAAGACTCAAATGTACCAAGTATTTTTCTCAAGCTTGATTGGAGATTTGCCTCTTTTCTGCTCTGGTTTGCACAGGAAAAGAAGTAGGTGGTGCTTACTACTCTTTTGCTCTTTTCTTGGCTATGTTTTTTCCTGTAGTGGGTTACTAGAGCTGAACTTCCTGAGACAAAATGACAGAGGAGACCCTTATTCTCTGTCCTTATCTCCCGTTAGTGTAATGAAGAATTCTATTGCATTTCCAGGTCAGGAGAGCTGAGGTCTGAACTATCCCTTTGGTACCTAGAGTTCCACTTTTCTCAGAACCCCCACAGAAACCAAAAGAGCATTACTTTTGCAAGGCTGGAGCTCCTAACTTAGAGCTTCACATCATTTGAAGAGACAGAAGAAGACACCTGAAGGCCACCTGAACTCTCCAGGGTCCGGACAGATTTTTCCAGAACCCTGGTGCCTGGCACAATGGTTCTGCAACATCTTAGCTCCGCTGTATTCCTACCTGGGAATTTACCTTTTTTATTTTCATTTCCCCCACCACTGGGTATGTGAATCCCCAGGCCAGCCTGGCACTCTGCCTTCAAACACTGGAGTAAAATGTGAGCAGTAGTCTTTTTGTAGGGAACCAAAGAGCAACATGATCACCGAGTGGTCTAAGTTTTGCTGTAGCTGATGATACTGTCATAGTGACATAGGCATCATTTACCCAGCAAACACTATGCACTGAGAAGAAATATTGTACCATCTTCCAGAATGCACCATCACCTTGTATATCAGGTATTATCACCATCTTACAGGTGAGCAAACAAGAAATTGCCTGTGGTTACTATAGAAAATAACTAAATTTAAACATGTAAACTGTTCTGGACAGGTCCAGTAGCCCAGTAAACACTCAATAAATGTTAGCTGATAATAGTTTTTCTTTTACTACTGTGCTGCTATTGACTTAAAGCTAGCCCTACCCTGTCTCTAAGTATCTTTTGAATCAGAGAATTGAATGGATTTTTTTTTCTC
The DNA here is from genome assembly GCA_004025085.1 of Thryonomys swinderianus. Classification (NCBI taxonomy): domain Eukaryota; kingdom Metazoa; phylum Chordata; class Mammalia; order Rodentia; family Thryonomyidae; genus Thryonomys; species Thryonomys swinderianus. The sequence goes on from PVIC010000232.1 coordinate 4,604, forward strand.
AAGGGAAGAAAACAAAACAATCAAAAATGATCTCTTGGTTTGGGAGTCACAGAAAGTTGGAAAGGAGACTTTGATGAAATACATGGATTGTAATAAACCACAGCAAGAGTTTACAGATGATGATACTTCATGGATGTTCCACTCTGCTAGATGTGCCCTTCGCCTTCTGAGTTCTCAGCAGATGGGACGATATTGTGGAACATGTACCCACACTAAAGGGCCAGAGCTTACGGACCAGAGGAGGTGACATCCCAAGTCACACCACCAAGGCTGAGTCAGTCACTGTTTCCTTGTGATAATCTGGAATTGAAACTTGAAGAGACCGAGCAAGTTGCAGGCCATAAATCGATGTGTACAGAAAACAGCCAAGTCACACTGATGGACAAGCACATGAAAGACAGGCCCAGGGCCCCCTGGCCAGAGTCCCTGGGATGGTGCCAGCACCCTCCTGAGACGTGGAAGTTTACCACTCCTAGAAATCTAGGAGTCTCTCATTCCCTTTACTCTGCTACTGGGTGAATTGAGTATCTTCCTCACAACCCAAAGGTCTGTCCAAGTAAAAAGAGCTACTGCATGACTAGACCATGCAAGTCTGCATTTACCTTCAGGCATCACATTAAAGCCCAACTGCTGCATATTCATTGGGTGGAAGGTGTCAGGCATGGAGACCGTGACAGAACTGGGTGGAGACATAGGGAGGTAGCTGTGTCTCTGCGGATGGAAGACACTATTGTGTGGTGGGAATGTGCTTCTGTGGGAATATTTCTTTCTTAAAGTTTGATTGACATCTCAAGAGCTGCATATGCTTAGTGTGAAAAATGTGATGAGTTTATGCTTTCAGCCATGAAAACTTCACCACAATTATGCCCTGAGCCTAAGTGTCACCTGGAAAGTTTCTTCCCATTCTCTTTATTTGGCAAAATTTTAAGTTTGTGATACAGTGTTTCATCTTGTGGAAGTGACACTTTGCACCCTTTGACTAAATGCCCTGTTTTCTCCTAAACCCATCATTCCGCCCTGTGCTTCTGTGAGCTTGACTAGCTTGGCTTTGTCCAGTTGATGGCGTCGTACAATATTTGTTCTTCTGTGTCTGATTTATTGCACTTGGCGCAGTGTGCCCCACATATGTGCGTACCTTTATGGATGGCAGGGTTTCCCCTTTTGGAAGCTGAGCAGTATACTCTTCTGTGATGATATAAATGGAACTTGGAACTCTGCTGCTTTGGGGTGGAGCCCAGAACTGCAGAAAAAGGTAATGGCCGGAAGGGAGCTTGTGCGTCGTTCTTAACTTCACACTGCTCCACAACACTCAGGTTGTGCCCTTGTGTGTTGCTCACTCTGTACACCCCTTGAGGATGATTTGGAAAGTAGTGGGCTCTGTCTGATGGAGCTGGAGTGCTGAGGAAGCTGAAACCCTAAGGTCCAACAACACTCTTACTGTCATATGGCATGTGACAGCCTAGGAAGCCCCACTGTCTGGGTAGACAGTGTGCATGTTGATCGATCATTTGATCTTTTATTTTAGAGGACCAGTTCCCAGCTGGGATGCTGAGGGGCCAGGGGAGCATCACGTTTTGAGGAGATGCTGTGGCTCTGTTCATCTGCTCCAGTTCAACTCTCTGTGCTCTTTTTGATCATAGCAACATCGCTAACCACCAAGCTTCTCATCTGGAAAAGAGGTAGAACTCAGGTGCCTACTTCAGGGGTCCTGATTTCTTCAACTCAAGATGAAATAAATGACACCTGTGAAGTGACCGGCACAGGGCCTGGCAGGTGGTAAAAGCTCAACAACATCATCATTGGCCATGGCGAACCACTGATTGCCTCTTGGACCACTGCAGATGAGACCTTCACGCTTCTCTGCCATTGCTCTGACTGCTAAGCTCCACGCCATGGGTCTGATCACAGCAGCACTGGTGAAAGGAACAAAACTCCTTTCCTTCCAGCAACTTTCAAGAGCCCTGGGGAGGGGCCCTGCTTCTGTGCAGCCTCCACCACGAGTAGTGAGGAGAACCAGAAGCACATGGATTGGGGGGTGGCAGCGCTGGGTGCTGACCTCTCTGTCTTCCCTGGTGCTGGAAGCACAATGACCAGGTGTCACAGCAGCACTGGCTTCGGAGCCCAGCACTGTGAGTACCACCTGCCATCCCCGCTACCCATGTGGATAGTTATTTGAGAAGTATATTTTCCCCACAGAGTTCTCTGTTGTTCTTACTAAATCTTAACAAGGGCCGAGGTCACTCATTTTAAGCATTGGTTATTCCAACAGAGTCAAAATGCTGCGGAACAGATCTGCCGCAATGCTAACACTCTGACGAGGGCAATCCGGCCTTCGAAAAAAGGAAGCTTCATTTCTATTCATAAATGTTACATGTGGGTGCAGATTACTCTCCGACTCGATGCAGATTTAAGATGTAAATTATTGAAAGCGTCCAAGAGATGTGGTCCGCGTTCCCCTGCTAAGGCAGCGACACGCACAGCACACATACATTATTCATGCATGAGGCGTCTGTTGTACACGCTGACGCCTCAGAGGCTCAGCCCATCAGGCAAGAGGCTGCTACCTGACGGAGACAGATCTGGGCGCTCTTCAGTTCCTCTGCTTTTCCTTCCAGCTTTGCTTTTGGTGGAAACATCCTTGCACATACAATGTGTGGCTGCGATTCTCCCTCCTGCAGAATGTCTGTAGAGGCCAGTGTGGCTTCCTTAAAAAATACCCACTTTGCTGCTGCTGTCCCCACCCGGTCACTCCGCTATGACCTGTGACCTCCCGCCGGACAGCGTGCACTCACTTGCATGTTAAGGGCTGGGGAAAGCAAAGGTGATAATTCCGAACTCTGAGTCTTCAGTGCAAGGTGACTTCTGTCAGCTGTGTGGGTTCTCGTCATGTGGGAAGCCTTGTGTGGCAGCACCCTTTTCCATGATGCTGTGCAGGCAGCTTCTGTCCAGTACTAGAGGCCCTGTCCTCCTCCAAGTCTCAGAGGACTGTTGGGTGTAAAGTGTCAGGTAGTGGCACAGGCCCTCACCCCAGAGTCCCCGGCTAATTCCTCTTTTACAGCCTAAGGTTTTGTCTAGGAGCTTCTGCTACTCAAATGATCAGAGCGAGGCTCCGATTGTCTCTCTACTCATGCTAAGCCATGGTGGCAGGGACATGTGGAGCTGGGTGCTGCCACAGTGAAACTGGTATCCAAATGGCCACTGGGATGAAAAGCAACCTCCAAGTAACACTGGGAACCAGGAAAACAGCACAGCCTTTGCTTATCTCCCACCTCCCAGCCTGAACTCTGGGGCAGCTTGCTAGGGCAAAGGGCAAGGTGTGGGTGTTACGTGGGAACCTGGTGGCCCACTGTCCCATGTCACTGTTTGTTTGTGTGGGCTGAGTGTTTCAGAAAGGCTTACTACTTTATTTCCAGCAATATTGAACAGCAGGCAGTGTAATCACAAACTACAGTGAGTATTTAAAGATCATTAAGTAAGACACATCACTTTTAACTACTCTCACCCCCCCCCCACTTGTCCAATCTTTTCTGCCACTTTCTGAGGTAGTTCTGGAGTCTTATTTCCTGAGTGTCTTTAGTTGTATTGTCTCAGGTGCCTTGATGTTCTTAGTCAATTTAAAATGTTTACATTTCATGGTTATCTTGACTTTGGGGACAAGGCACATTGGGTGAGTAAGGTGGGTAAGACCCACCATAATGTTTTTATATGACAGGAATTGCCATTAACATATTGAATTGATCCAGAACATGGAGACAGCCATGAAAAGACACATAAGAAAAAAGATTTCCATAACTGCTTCAGAATGTGGCAAAAACTATGGGATAAGTGTGTTCAAGTGAGGAACTGTATCTTAAAGGCTATTAATGGCAGTGTGTCTTTTACTATAATGATTAAAAAATTTTTAGTTTAAACATTCAGTGTGTGTTTTGACTACACCTCATGTGAATAATTTGACATGTTACTGACAACTGAGGGTTGTCATCAAGACTCTTAGCTAACAGGGCAAGCTGTGGATGGGGCAGTGGTAGCATGGGGGTGGGGGACACAGCCCATGGAACACTTCAATGTTTCCCCGGCTGGGAAATTCCCTGGCACCAGCGTACCCCTTCATGTTCTCTCCTGGTTCTCTGTGAAGTACTGGGTGCCCCAAGAGAAGACTGTCCCTCTGCTGGATGTTGCCTGCGTGGTGAAAATACTCCCTATTTCTCTCCATGTCTCTTGGCTTGTCAGAAATAAAAGAGTGAGAGAGGAAAGAGAGAGTGGTGAGAAAGCTGTATACTCTGGTGCACTTCATGGCTGGTGATTTTGGACAAGATATTTAACTCTCTAAGGCTCAATTTCCTCTTTGTAGCCAGAGGATCTTAACACTAGGTCTTGCTTGACCGGTTGAACAATGTGAAAGGATGTATGCAAAGTGTCTATGACCTGCTTAGTGCATAGTTGCTGCTCAATTTATGTTTATTCAGGATGGTAGTGATAATTGCTGTGAGTGTCTTTACTTTCTGTTGTCTGGTTTTCTGTTAGTTCTGAGATATACTCTTGGTATATAGTTCAGACTGGCCTTGAGCTCCCTATGTAGCCCAGGGTGGCCTTAAAACTGTGATCTTTCTGCCTCAGACTCTCAAGTGCTGGGATTACAAGCATGTGCCAACATCCTTGGCTCCTCATGTAACCTCTTGCCTTGTATTTTTTCTCTTCTCTCTTCTGTACACTCATTTCATGTGATTACACTTAGCATTTAAAAACAGGAATGAAGACGTTTGAGGCTGGCTTTCTCTCTAGCCTGCGACATCTTTATCACAATGAAATTAAAATCAATAGAGAGTCTGACTTGATGCTAGACCCAAAGTGTCTCATAACCCCTTCTAATGTTTGTGTTGGTTGCACACAGAAACGGCTTGAAAAAGGACACTTACCCTGTGCCTACATAATTTGACTCAACTACCTTTGTTACAAAATATAAAAATAATACTAGTGCCTTGGCAAGTCACCAAGGAAAGTGGGGAAACACAGCGCTCTGAGTGCCAATCTTGCTTCCTGGGTTGTAGCTTTTACCGCGGTTTCACTGGTAAAAAAGATGATAATAACAGGACAGAACATCCTTGTGTGACTATTTCATGTATGGTACTGAAGTTTTGTAGGATGTTTGCAATTCTGGATTGCAGTGTTTTGCTTTCTGGGGTTGGACACTGCCTTAGCCAAACTCTGTTCTGCTTGGCGATGCCTGTCCTGATGGGCTTTTTGCTGTGTTTCCAGAGTGGGTTGCTTTTCTCAGAAAGCCAGAATGATTTCACACAGCCTTGGGCTTATTGACTATTTCTCTCCACCCATGCTAAGCATCTTACATCGTGTTTTAACTTTGTATCTGGAAGGCACCCTTGTAAAGCCACGGGCAATTCAGTGAATGTTGAACACTGATGTAAATCCTTGGCCGCTCTCATGAATCAGAATTTGGTGCTCTTAAGTCTGTGCCCCAGCAAAGTTCGAAGAGACGTCTCTGAAGATGGTGCTTCTGTGTTCACAGTGCACAGGAACTACTGGGGAACCTGTTAAGATACAGACTGTCTCAGTAGGTCTGGAGCAGGCAGGGTCAAGGTGGCTTTTCTCACAGGTCTGCAGGCATGTGTTCTGCTGCTCTGTGGGCTGCACTGTGAGCAGCGAGTTCTCGGCCTGGCATTCATGCAGGTCTGCTTCCGCACCTGTGTTCACCGCTCCCAGACCCTGCTCTCCAAGGACAGGAATGTCAGCATGACATCTCACCGCCTCTGAGCAGCCCTATGGGTGGAGTGGAGAGGCCCAGAGCAACTCCAAATGCAAGGGGCCTGGTGTGGGGAACTGCTTGACACTGACTGGCCCTTTCACTCAGCCCTGGGCCTGCAGTCCCTGCCTTGTTACACAGGGGTGATCACAGGAGGTTGGTTTCTTCCCTCTTCAGAGCTTGTCTGACGTTTTTCTTCTCCATTTCCTGAATTCTTTATCCCCAGCATGTTTAACCTCTGTCTGATGCTTCCATTAAAATGTTTCCTGTCTCTTCTTCTCTGTCTCATTTCCATTTGGCTTGCTGTCCCCCACCAGTAAGTCTTCCTATCTCCTGGGTCCTGTGAGTCTCAAGCTAAGTTTAAGATTTGACTCTCCTCCACTTATTTATTTATTTTTAATGTTTACTCTCCCTCTTCTTCTGCAGAGAGCTCTACTTTTATCTTACACCAGGTTTAGAAAGATTGAGGAGTGAGCACTCACAGGCAGATTGGCCCTACTATGGTGAGATCAAAACCCACGATCTCCTATGATGACCACAACCTGTGGCCTCTGATCCACCTCTGGCCTTGTATTCAGAAAACAGGCAGAGTTGTGTGCCAAGACATTTGTACAAGGATGCTCAGTAGAGGACTGTTTACCATAAGCAAAGTCAAATAAAATCAGGTTAGAAAAAGAGAAAAAGAAAAACTGTCCACAGTATTGGAGGTTGAGTAAATATTGGTACTTCAAAATGGCAAATGTTATGTTGGCATTAAAAATCATCACTGTGTTGCCCACTGAGCAGGTGGAAATGCACATGAAAGATAAATGTGAGTCTATAAATAGGCGATGGTGTATGGATTACAATTCTAATTTTAAAGGAAAAATATATGCATAGAAGAGAATCATCAAAAACATACTTGATATTAATCATTTTCTCTGGATGACAGGATTATAGACAAGCTATTTTTCTTTATAACTCTTGTATTTCCTTTTCTATAATGGCAGTAGGCTCCCTTTATTTCAATAAAGAACCTTAACCATATAAATAATTTATTTCAATTTAGATTTTAGATGCCATCAGAGATGATTTTAACTATTTGAATATTAGGACAGCCCTGGGCTCACATGAGATGTTCCACCCAACACTGTACAGCGCTGTGTCAAACAGCTGGTGTGACAAACGCCTTTTTAGCAACAAGTTTGCTCACAGTTACAGGCTCTCAAGAGCACAAGTGGGCACCACCTGCTCTATGACAAAGTCATCTCTCTAGCCATATTTCAGTATTCCTTCTCTTGTAACAAATTCCTTTAATGTACAATTCCTCAATTGGCTAGAAAACTAGCTTGACTATTCTGGGCTATAATTACAGATGACTAGGCAACTTCTTAGGGTAATGTGACTTTCTACTCACTGCGAAAAAAGTAATTTGCACTTTTAGTGTGAGCTTCTTCTATGTCTACATTCTGCAGTGCCAACATCATGCATTTCCTTATTAGTTGGTGTCTCCCCAAGAGACAGGGGTCTGTGCCACGGTGAGGTCTTTAGAAAGGATTTCTCAGGAGAACAGCAGGCAATTAGTATGTCCTTCACTGGAGTGAAGGTGACAGTCAGCACTGACTCACACACTGACACACGTTAGGCTGTGTAGCTCCAGCCTTTCCTAGTTAGGCAGTGACTCTACATCAATAGCCAGGACCTCAGCCTGGGCCCATGGCGAAGAGGGCCTGCTGTGACTCCCTCAAGCTGTGCTCTTCTCCCTGGCACAAGGGATGCTAGGGTCCAAGGGAATGTGCCCAGCTAGGACCCATGGGCTGCTTTCTAGATAACATTCTACACTGGCATGCCAGAATCCCATGTTCAAATGGCAAACAGATTAAGAAGGTACTCAGCCCTCCTGGGCAGGTGCCATGTCATTGAGCCCAAGGAAGGTGATGTTGGGATTGTCAAGTTATTTTACATTTTCCTAGAATTCATTCACTATTCATCTAGCTACTTTTCCCACTCATTTTGTCCTTCCTCTAATTAGCCCGTCTATCAACTCACTCATTAATCGACTTATCATCTATTTAACTGCCCATCCACCTACCTATCCACCTACTTATCCACTCATACACACTCATCCTTACATGCGCCAGTAATCAAGGAAATGACTGTGGTAAAAGCCACATTGGCCTCTGTAAGGAACAATGATAAAGTGCTACGGTCTCCAAATTGGTGATCTCCTAGGTCAGCCAATTAGATGGTGCTTTACTTTGGAGATTCCTTGACTGTATCCCTAATGTTTCAGATGTTGGAAGCTTGCTCTCCAGTGTGGGGATATTGAAGGATGGAATTCTAAGAGGGAGGAGATAATTAGGGCAGTGAGAGCCACTCTGGGAAAAGACTGATGTAGTCCCTTCATGATATCGTTTGGTTCTCAAGAGAAGACATAGTCATAGAGTGAGTCCAACTCACATGCATCGCTCCTTCCCCACACAGTTGTTTCCTTCTCCCTCATGTTGTGACCCAGCTAAGGGGAGGCTCCTTAGGGGTAGAACACATGAGCCTCCTGATCTTGGGCTTTTAGCCTCCAATACTGTGAATTAAACAAACCTCTTTTTTTCATAAAGTACTTAGCCTTGGGTAAGTTATAGCACCGTAAAATGAACCAATTTAGAAGTATGCAAATTAATAATCAAAGTCTATGAAAAAGGCAAGAGAGGAATAGGAGATGACCTGATATTTTTAAAGGCGCACAGGAGTCAGAATGGTTCCAAGCTACGTGCCTTAAATGATGTGAATGCTTTTCCAGGGAGAGAAGAGAGGGTAGAAGTCCAGGCTAAGCCACTCTGTGTCAGCCACAGGACGTGATGGTGACCAAGGAGACACAGCCCTGCCTCATGGAACCCTCTGTCACATTTCCTTCATCTCTCCCCTCCTCTGGGCTCTTTCCTCACCAGCTTGCAGATGCTGGCCAGGACTTGGTGCCCAACAGTGGTTCGGCAATGGACTCCTACCAACCCATCACCATGTCACAGAGACTGCTGTCAGTACTGTTCAGCTGCTGAGTGTCACCAGGGGCTCTACCCTGCATATTCCTGTGTGGAAACCCTGTCACTCCTCCTGGATTAAGACATCACGGCAGGTGCTCTGGAGCTTTGCCAAGAGTGCTGGCAACTTCCACCACACCCCGAGTTGCCAGGGCCTTCTCTAGGGCCTCTGGTACTCCTACTTTGTTGGGCTCTGAGCTCCTGTGACTGATGACAGGGAGACGTGTTTGTCTATCAAACACGTGGGGCATCGAGCCTTGGGCACCAATAAACCCAGCCACTGCACGCAGTGCAGCTCCTGGGACAGTGTTGTTCTGGGCCTAAGGCTGGACAGAGACCTGAAGTCAGCTCAGCGACGTGTGCCAGGGAACAAGGGCACTGCCCACCTGAGGTAGCTCATGCTCACTAGTATTTTCTACTTAGTTGGCCAAGCAGGGTGAGCCCTGGCTTCTTTGGCCGTGGACAATCTGAATCCTGTCGGCAAGACTATAGGGAAGAGTGGCACAGACATACCTCAGGGGGCCTCTTCCCCCAGGTGCCACCGCCAGCCACAAACATCTTGATTTCGAGCTCTGTGTTCTCCCTGCCCTGGGGCTCCTTGGCAAGGTGATAGAGAATGCTTCCTCTTTAGCTAACAAGTTTCACTCTGCCTTCTTACTGAAAATTTAGTGCAGTAGCATTTTCTTTAGCCTGATTCCTCACCTTGTGCAGAACTTCTGGTGTTGGTTGTTGTTGTTTTTGGGAGCGTGGACAGTAATGTGAGAACTTGTGCTGTGGCCACAGTGCTTAGGTGGGGGTGGCTCCAAGCTGGGCCACTCGACCAGCCAGAGACTGGGGACTGGAAGGGGACCTGGGAGCGGGCAAACTGGGGAGCATATGGGGGGTGATCTGCTGCCAGCAACAACTGCCGGGGGCTCATTTTACTCTGCTTGGGTCCCCTCAACAAAGGCTGCTCAGCATGTGTGCAGTTTAATCCCTTCAAAACAGCAGCACTGTTCTTTCCTCTGAGATTCTTTTCCTTTTGAGCTGATTTTTGAGGCCAAATAGCTATCATGCACAAAGGAAGGGAGCGAGGTGGGGTGAAGGGAGATGGCTGAGATAAGTGCTTCTGGGGACCAATTACAGGTGCACTTCTGGGCTCCCCTAGGTACACTCAAGGGCTCAAGGCAGCAGGTAGCAGGAGAGTCCTAGTGGGTGACAGGCAAACTGAGGGCAAACTTGGCTTTTATGGGCTCATTTGAGCTTTCAGGGTGCTCCTGATGGGCTAGGAATGCTGACGGCACATAGCCAAGCAGGGAGGGGAATCAGGCAGACAAGGAGGGGGACTCACTCTTCTTCTTGTCTGTGTCATTAAGGAGAAATGACTCAAGAGGAGGCAAAGACAAATCTCAGTAATACTCCAGAGCCTTTGTTACCCTTGTCTATTTTGCCACACTAATGGAGCAAAACCCTTCAGGTGACAGGCTTTTTTTTCCCCTCCATATATTTCTCTTCGAGGGGCAGGAAGAAGGTAGGTAGGATCTAGAAGGCAGGTGGTGAAAAGCAAGGATGTAGAGCAGGAGTCTGGAACTGTGTCAGCAGAGAGAGGTCAGTTTTCCTGGGGCAGGTGAAAATACAGGGAGGAAATAAAGTGTCCTTTTGTGTGGATGTGTCCAAGGCCTCAGAAACCCAGCTCAGGGCCCTCACCCTCCCATGTCCTCCTAGACAGAACTGGCTTTCTGGGTTCCAAGATCTCTGGAAGACCTCATGCAATTACCCGGGTGTCTCCGGCCTTCTCCCTCTAAAGCCCAGTTCTCAGCCTTAGCTCTGCTGCTGTGTGGGGCGAGGAGAGTGTGTTGGGAGAGTGGCTGTCCCAGGATACTTTGCAGCAGCCCCGTTCTCCACCTATCAGATGTCAGCAGCATCTCTAGGGTCCCCAAATTCCCCCTAGGTCATGACCAGGACTCCATGCTTTTCCAGATATTCCTTGGAGGCATGGCTGTTCGGTTCACAACCACTAGTCTAAAGTACACTAGCACAGAGGTCTGCTGTGTCTGTCTCCTACTTCCGTCCCCACCCCTGTGCCATCACTGCTGGAGTTAGTGAGCATTCTCTCTCACTGACGCATCAGGACCTTCCCACCCCTCCTGCCTGCTCCAGTCCATCCTTGAGACAGTCACCGACCAGAGCACACACTCTACTTGTGTCATCTCCCTGCAGAGCTCCGTCAGAAGTTTCTCTTATGCCTGAGTACACATTCACATTCCTACCACAGAAAAGAAGGCCCTGGACAGGCCCCTTTCATCTACGCCCCCCCCACCCCCACACTGTTCTCTGCTCAGCAGCTCCTCCATGCCCCACGCTCCCTCCTGCGCCTCCTGAGAGACGGCTCAAAATCCTTGGCCAGAGACCAGTGTCCTTCTGACTTAGCTGTAACTACAGTCCATAACTCCTTATGGATTTGTGCTGCCCACATTAAGCAGCCTTCCCTGCTGGCCTCTCGGCTCTACGAGTTGCAGGGATTAGAGGGGTTGTATGCACTGTCACCCTGAGAACTACTTGACCTTAGGCCTCTAGTGAAGAGATGGAGAGCTGGATTAAAATTCAAGCCTTGGACCTGAAGCCATGGCTTTTAGCGCCCGGGGTGGGGGTCCTGTCTTCCATTCTCTTTTGGGGGGCCTTTATTAATTCCTCTCTTCATTTTTCCAGTCTTTCCTGAGTACCTGCTATGGACCAGATACAGACTGGCACCCTGGGTATCTCAGACAAGACAGACACATCACGGGGCTGTGATGTCTTCTGTCTAGTGGCACAGTGGGGCACCAACCCTGTGAGAGCCCAGTACACACTGTGGAAGGGCACTGCTAATGTACAGAGGGCTCTGTATCCGGGGTGCGGGGCAACCTAACCTCCACTCTTACCGTGTCTCCCCTATACTTAACTGAGTTGCATTTCTTTGCACAGAGATCAGAAGACATGACATAAAACATAACCTCAACCCAGACCCCATCAAGTTTTAGAAATGTCACCAATTCCAAGATGTCTTTTGTCATTTTATTGTGTTTTCTAAATGGATTTCCAACTATGTGTTTCCGGCATGTCTTGAATCAAAAGAAATAAGCTTTCTTATTTCATTTAGAAAAAAAAAAACAAAGCAAACCAGTGGCATGCCCAATAAATGAAGAGATAGTACCACTGAAAATAAAGGTTTTAGCTAAAATATACTGAGACATAGATTTTGTGCAGGGTCCTGGGGACACTGAGAGTCTAGAGATGCCAAGATAAATGATAATTAAAAAAAAAAAGCAAGAGTGCTATCCTCAAATGTCCACAGTCTCCTCTGGTTGGAGCTGTCTAAAGGCCCTCTGGCACGACTTGGGTATGGACCCTTCCTTTGGCTGCTAAGATTCAGCCTCAGAGCAGCCTGTTTCTGATCACCTCGATCAGCACCTCTCTCCTGGCCTGTCACTCTGGACTTAGGTGTTAGTTCATCTTATATTTTATACTGTTTCCCCAGCCAGAATGTAAGCACCACTCCCTTGCTTACTTTTGTGCCCCAGAGTTTCACAGTTGCTACAGAGTGTAGGCAGTTAATGAATGAATGAGTGAATGACTATAGTCAGGGAAATGGTGCTATTAGGTCCTCCTGGGAGGTGCAGGAATGCTGAAGAAAGGAGGCAGTGCTTGCATTGGGCCTTGCAGTGGGGACTAGAGCTGTCCTGGTACAAAGACAAAGAGTGGGAAGACAAAGAGGGAAGCACTTGGTGAAAGGATTTGTAGAAGGTAAACAGGTGGAGGAAGAGGAGGGGCTCCAGGTGGAGACTAAAGGGTGGAGCCCCGTAGTCAACCTGCTGGGGAAGAGGGCACCTCCAGCGCTTTCCTTTAGAAGGCTGTTCCTAACAGGGCTGTAACAAAACAGGAAAAGTGACAGATTTGAGGCTGGGCTGGCTCTGAGTGGGCTCAAAGGCCATGGCAGGGAGTGGACTTAACCACTGCAATAGTGAAACCTCCTTAGGGCAGGAGGTCAGAGCTGGAGCCCCAGTCCACAGACCCTCCAGGACCCAACAGCAGGAAGCGGGTCCTGGTGAAAGTTAATAAATATTTCCTTGGAGGTAGAAACATAATTTGCATCTAATGTAGCACATCTACAAAACTATTTTTAAATTCTTTGTTGTTACCAAAAAAAAAAATCTTTAAAACTCTCCAGCTCCTAGGGTGGAGTCTCCTTGGTCAATGAGCAGCTGAACTGTGCATGGAAGGTTTCCCCATCTTCCCACCCAAGGTCAGGTGGGATTTAACACTGAACAGATTCTGAGAGGGCGAAGCTGCTGAAGGACTAATTAAGTCCCGACTGGGTAAAGAACATGGGCTTCTAACAGTGCGTTTGTGAGTTATTTTTAAGTACTCCCTGAAGGAGGTGAGCAGAATAAAAGCTTCATCATTAAGTATGTTTCAGTAAATGGGATCTCCTGGTTGGTTTCGGAGAAATCACATCAGCTAAGATAATTACATACTACACTTCATAATTTCTCTTTCTTAGTATCTGTGAGCATAAGGACTGGTAAGAAGTGGAAAGACTAACATTTATGCAACTTATACTGTGGTCAGCCACCACAAAAGCTCTTTCCTGTCCTGTCCTGCTTCTAGAACTGGAGTTACTATTAATCATCATTTGTAGAAGAATAAACAAAGATGGTGAGGGTTTGACTCTCCTGCCCCAGACCATGCAGCTAGTAAGCAGGGAGTGGGGATTTGAATCCGAGTGCAAACCAGATTATCACAAGAATTAGAAAGGTAGATTCACAGGTTCTGCAGATGCTCAGGACTTCAACTTTCAACTCTGTATTGGGGACAACAACTCAGCCTCCATGCCAGCACATCATAATCACAGCACTGGTGCATTGTGGGTAGACACCTCTTTAGCACTAAGAGAGAAGATGTGTCAAAATCCGACCTGGAGCCCTATACCTGTGACTCTGGAGGAGGTTCATTTCTAGGCCACAGTAGGGACAAGAAGGTCTCGGGCTTAACCTACTTCCTGTGGCTCCGAAGACATAGACATGAGTCACACAACCTTATTCTCCCAGGCACTTCTGCTGCCAGCCACATACACCTACGAAGAAGTCATGCTTTCTTTCACTCAATGCAGAAACTTCATGGCCACATTATCTTTGCTTAGGTCAGGAGTTCTTGGCCCTGGTGTTCCTGACATTTGGGGCTGGCCACTCTTCTGGTGGGGCCCGCCTCGGGGAGGTTTCACAGTGTCCCTGACTACGACCCAGTAAATGCCAGTCACGCTCCCACCTCCTAGCTCGCAGTGTGACAGCCAAAGATGTCTCCAGACACTGCTAGATATCCCTCTGGGAGCACAGCCACCCCCTGCTGAGAGCCACCGGCTTGGGTGAAATATGACAGTGATTTATGAAGCCGAAGACCACGCTGGAAGTCGCTAGGATTCAGAGCAAGAGTTTGCCCTCCCCAAACAGTCTGAGGCTCTTGCTGAATAGAGATGGATTCTCACTAGGGAACCAAGGCAGGGCAGTCACTAATTACCACAGCCAGTTAGCTCTTGCTGCTAAATCCTTAGTGTTTGGTAGATTGTTAATTTCCCATTAAAGGAGCTGTGTCATCTCATAAGCATCCTGTCATTAGGCTCCTTAAGGTACAGTAAAAGCACGAGGAGTCAGGAAGCTTCTTCTTTAAAATTTTTAATGAGGAGTGACACCTATGTTCAGTCACCTAACATTTACGGAGTCCCTGTTATATGAATTGTCACTTATTAAGTCTTTGACAGCATCCAGCAAAGACTGAACTCTTTTACAGAGGCCAAATTTCTGTGTGAAAGAAATATTAACTCACTCAACATACAGGCCTTGAAAACTAGCATGTGCCCAGCTAGACCCTGGCTAGAATCTTCTGAGTGGAATGAACATTGTCTCTGTACTCCTGCAGTGCAGAGAAAGCAGTGGTTCTCAAGAGGCATCCCTGGGCCAGCAGCATCAGCATTGGCATCGCCTTGTGACTGAGCTGAATTGTGCCCCAGAAGGCTTTGTCGACCACCTCTCAGAGCTCGACTTATGGGGAAGTGACTCTTTAGAGAGGTGCTCAAGACACAAGGAGGTCAGTAGAGTGGCCTCTACTCCAGGATGAGTGGGGTCCTTCTAAGGGGGAAGACAGGATGAGGAGACCTGTGTTCACAGATGACGTGAAGATATGCGGGGAGAACAGGGCGCAGAGACACAGTGAAGCTGAAGCATGTGAAGGTTGTGGGGCAGACGTGGGAGCTGGAGAGCCATAAGGTTCTCCCTTAGAGACTTCAGAGTGAGCAGCCCCTGCTGACACCTCTCTCAGACTCTGCCTCAGAACCCTGGGACTCACCTTTCTGCAGTCTGCACCTGTCCTGTCTGGCGCTCCATTGTGGCTGCCCGAGGACACCAGCACCTGGGAACTACTGGTTTCTGCCCTGGGCCCGCTGAATCTGGGACCATGGCGAGAATACCTGGAAACCTGTGTGCTTACTACAGATGACACCTCCGGGGGACTCAGCACATTAGAGTGTCAGAACCTCTGAGACAGGACAGGGGTGGGCAACGATGATTACACCTTAAAGCCAGAAGCCAAGTAGAGCGGGGCTCTTAGAGATACTAGCATGCGTTCTAATAGGGTGACGTCAATGTACAACCCAGGCTGAGGACAGGTGGTCTACAGTGAGGTCTCTCAAGTGTCAGTTTGTGAAGCCCCTCAGCTGTGGCGTCTCTTGAGAGTCTTTGTGGAAATGCAGGTTCTGATGCACTGGGACTGGAGCATGACCAGCTTTGGGTGAGGGCGTGCTGCTAGGTTAGGAAAGGAGTAAGAAGAGTCAGAGGAAACTAGCGCCAAGGCTGGTTGTAACAATAGCTGGTTGTGACTGGCTGTCTTCCAGATTTAGGGGTTTGCTAGGGAGTGGGTTGCAATGACAGATAAGAAAGACACAGCCCCTGCTGTGCACGGACTGCATTCTAGGGCCATTGTGGAAGCTGTCACCAGCTGTCCCTGTAGGAGTAAAGCCTGATGTGCTGGAACAGAGTCTTAATTAGGCGAGGCACACTTCCTGCTACACAGATAAATCACCATTTCTCAGCAGCTTAGCAAGTGAATGTCAGCTTCTTCCCATGTGCTCTGTGTCCTGGGGGAACTTGAGGTCCAGGTCCTTCCTTCTTGGGTTGTGTCTTCCCCTAGATCCCTGACATCCTCAGTGCAGCCAGTGGTTGGGCAAAGAGGCTAAGGAGACCGAGGTGGTTGAATGGCTTCTATCCCATTTTGCTGCCTTTGCTGCATAGCTCTCGCTGTGAGGAGCAATGGGCTATAACTCCAGGTCTGTGGCCAAGAGGAAAATAAACCAGAGCTTGGGGTGGGGTGTCCCAGATCTCCACCAAATGTCTTAAAGGATGAGCAAGATAGGAAGAAAGCAAGGGCTGCTGAGAGGGTGAGGTGTACCAAGCATGGTCAGTGAAATGTTTGGTAAAGACAACAGACTAAGTCAATCCCCACAGCTTCTTCACCTGCTGTTTTCCTTGTGACAATGATTATGAAATCTCACCCTGATCTTCCATACTTCGATAGTGTGGTGTGTTAAAGCATTTCTCAGGAAGGTACTGGGTACTTTCCTTGTGCTCAGTAGGCAGCTGGGGTAGACATATCTGGATCTAATGCTGTCACCCTTGGTTAGCACCAGAGGCAGAGTGACAGCTGGGCTGAGAGTCTGAGATAAGACTGACATGTGGCCCATGGACCGAGAGGGGGAGAATATAACAACTTCAGCCCAGAAATGCCAGGATGATGCTGAGGAAGTTTCTGTGCATCTTTGCAATGGTTTCTGTAGTAACCTTTACCAGACAACTTGGTAGTGTGGTTTGACAGTAACATAAAATCTTTTTAAATGGGTCATATCCAGGATGAACCACTTAAGTCATCAGGGTGATTCACAGCTGAGGGAATTATATCTTAAGTCAAAGGATGAGCTCTACAGAGAGAAGAATCATAGGTGGAAAGTCAGGCAGCCATGTGGAAGGTGCCTGAGTCACGCAAAAGTTCTCTGTTCTATTCCGACAGACAAAGCTCAGTCTCTGACTGCTACAATTCTCCTGCAGAAGTGAAGCTGAAATCTTTCCCACTGAACTGTCTGTCCCCTGTGGGTCCTCACAGGAAGAACAAATGTGGTCTCTGCATGCCACTGTGCCTGTCTGTGCCACTGTGCCTGTCTATAGGTGTTTCATCACCTATAAAGTGGGAATAATCCAGACACCTCCTCCTTGGAGTCCTTGTGAGGCTTAAATGAATGACTGACGTGCAGAAAATGTTCTCAAAATAGCAGCTGGGATGATTGTAATTAATCTTAATGATGCTTTAAAGAGTGGCTTGCATACTTGCTTTGTGTCTTCTCCAGCTGGATTTTTCCTCTGCCTCCACCTTTTCCTTCTGACTGGCCCAGTCCTGTCACTTTCTTTTGGAGGAGCCTTTCCCAAATTGTATTCTAAGGACCCTGCATCTCAGGGCTTTTTATTTTATTTTATTTTATTTTATTTTATTTTATTTTATTTTATTTTATTTTATTTTATTTTTTGGTACCAGGAATCCGACTCAGGACCTTGCACTTGCAAGGCAGGAGCCAGAACCCCTGAGCTAAAATCCTACCCCTTAAGACTTTAGGACATGTTTTCAAAACAAAATTTAGGAGACACCTTGAATATCAGATAATTCCCTTGAAAGTCTGTGATGTGTCTTGAGATGATAAGAGTTCTGCAAAGTGCTCAGAATTATAACTGTTGATATGGTTTCCAGTAAGCGCTCTATTAGTTGAAATGTGGGTCACTGTGGTATTGGTGATGGGTAATCAGTCACCATCTAATACTATTTTTCACAAAATTCTATAACCCTTTAACTGTAAGTCTCATGTCTAGGTTTCTAAACTGGATACATACTCACACTTGGGTCATTCTAGTTCAACAAGCCTTTAAAGACAGATCAGCTTCTGACCGGATGAGCGTCCCTCCTGACCTTGCCTCGTCTGTTGATGCTACCACTGGGTCTATCAACACTGTTTCTGTGGCCAAACCAGCCACAACAGTGGTCATGGGAGAGCATGGAGTTGACACCAATACACACTTGTCCTCTGTGGCTCTGCACCTGTCTCCAACTCATGCAGCAAGAGCGTCCTGTCCTCTCTGAAGCTCCCCTTAAGTTTCACTGTATCTCTGGAATTTAAATTTGGATTTGATTGCTGGGATGAAATCTCATTAAAGTCCCTCCCATTGAGAAAACATTTTTCTCTCCACAAGATCAACAGATTGTCAGTCTGTTTTTGCTGGTCATTTCAGTCTTCAGGCTGATTGTCTCAGGAGATGAACGGAGTGTGACTGTTTGGATGATGCCGATGACAGCTGCCAGGGAACTGGGGTTACTCGAGAGAAATAACCTAAAAATACCCAGAAACAAGTGCACTGTGCACAATCCAGGGAACACCAGGCAGAGCCTCCCACATCCCCTTCTAATCTTTACAAATGGTTTTCTCCTGAGCCACTTGGCACAGTCCCGTTAGGGCCTTCTGAATATGTATAGACACAGCAGGTAATTTAAGATTGCTGCGAGAGTCTGACAAAAACATAGTGCATATTCAACTTGTTTAGGAAACATCTTAATGACAAGCAAAGCAATTTATAGAGGACATATTTTTATAGCACAGCAACATCAACATTTATTATTGGGGCCATAACTGGGAAAGAAAACAGACTTTCCCCATTTAGACAGCAAAATTAAATTCCTAGGCAGGCAATAGAGAAATGGGGACAGTCCTGAATATAGTTATGGTATAAAATAATATTCTTTTAGAAATATGGTAGAAAGAATGGGGAGAACAGTTTAGTGGCCTGATCAGATATTCAAAAGATATAATTCTGGAGTGTAATCCCTTTCAAGGTGCTAAAATTTGATATTATAAAATTCAGAGTAATCTATCTACTATAGCCAATAGCCTACCACTGCCCTTATATTAGGTAAGAATTATGTGTAGCTATTCTTTGTGACTCACTTTTCCCCCCAAATGTTGATAATGTCTACAAAGATTTTACTTTAGAATAGTGAAGGTCCTAAGGAGTCCTGCGGGAATGAAATCCTGGTTGGTTCAGCCGATTGTGGGTGACTAGTTTCTTTCCCTCTTCTCTCATCCTCATGTCCTAATATCTAAGAATTAAGCAACACTGTATCCCCCATATTCGATTTCTAATGCTTTATATATTCTGGTTCCACTGATAGTGGAAAAAATTCATACAAATCATTCAAGTCAAATGAAGCATATGTCACCATTTAGTTCACAGTTTAAAGTTCTGCATGGGGATTGCTACTAGAGGAAACAGAGGGAGGTTGTCTTGTGTGGATGTGCAAATTCACAGTCTTGGTGGGCCAGGGAAGGTCATGTGACATTGCTGGCTTCGGTTTCATCTACTTGCTCAGCAAACACTAAGTGCCTGCTCGGTAGACCCAGCGTCCTGCAGGCCTGTTAGACACGCCAGACAAAATGCCTTTCTGCATCTGTGGTTTTTGTGTATCTCACTTTGATTTCAATTAAGTCATCACATCTGCAAGTCATTTTTATTACTTGAATCCTCACAGGTGCCATTCAGATGTCTGCACACCCTGAAAATCGGCCTTTTCCTCACTTCCCTCAGTCTCAGCAAGTAAGCCACATTCTGCTTTGCAGAGGTCAGACACAAGTGACCTTCACTCCCACCTATCATGTCACATTCAGATCGTACCAGTCAAGAAACGCTGGGGTCATCCTGGCCCCTTGCCTGGTCATTCTCAGCCCTTGGCAGGTGCCGTTGACTTTCCTACATAGCCCTAACATTGCCCTTTTCCGTCTCTGTCTTCAGTTTAGTTCCCGTCACTGTCATCTCTGTGTAGATCAAAGCAAGAGACTCCCAGCGGCTGGTGTTCTCCTCTCAAACCAGCACAACCACTGCAAAGATAATTTATCCATCAGGACAAGGAAAAATCAGTGTGTGTGGCTCAAAAGCCCACAGGCCACGGCCCCGCCCAGCTCTCCAGCCTTATCAGCATTAGGGTTTGTGGCTTCAGTGCCCTCGCTGGGGCCTCACCCAGCCTGCCTATTTATGGTGCTCGCACCGGCCACAGGTCCTTTGCTCGTGGTCCTCTCTCTTCCTACCACATTCTTTCTCCCCTTCTTGCTCAGATAGTATCAGCTTGTCCTTTTGACTCACCAAGCACCCTTCTACAAGGTGGCCAGGTCATTCCCTCTTTCTAGGCTCTCCGTGCCCTCCCTGGTGCCCATGGTATCTTGGATTGTTTGCTGCTTGGCTGTTGTTGGTCTCCTCCACCGGACTATACACTCAGTGCAGACAAAACGTATACAGTTTTGCTTATTTTTTTTGTCTCCATGGCAATTAGCATAGATCTGGGACTTTGTACATAACAGATACCCATGGGATGAGTTTCTCAATGATTCACAGTGCCCAAATGCCACAGTGCCACCCCAGCTCTTCCCGGGTGAATCCTTTTCACCGCTCACTCTAGAGAGGTAGGAAAAGCTATGATGGTGCTTCCGGGTCTGTGCACTTGTGCTCTGAGTTGCTCCAGACACTCCTTCTGTGCCACACTGTCCTACACTCTGTGATTCAATTCTCAGGGAACCCAGCAGATGAACACTGTCATATCTCCACTTTACAGATCAGGAAACTGAGGCCCGGCTGTTAAAGAACTTGAGCCCCAAGTGCAACATCGTCCACTGGCTAAGAGCTCAGTAAATGTGTATGAAAGAAGGAAGGAAGGGAGGGAAGAGGCACAAGAGAAGCTGGCTTGCCCTAAGCTGCAGACCTCTGCATGCTTTTGTCTCCCCACTTTTCTCTACCTCCCTGCCACTGTCACAGCTGCCCAGCTTCTCTGAGAATTCATGGATTGTTTTCCCCTCAGTTTGCACCCCCACACTGAGTTGCCATGGCAGTTTTAAAATGTCGCTCAGTGGGACATCACGCCTTTCCCAAGGCTCCATCCTAGGTTCCCACATGTGCGGTGGCCTCAGCCTCCGTGAGTGTCACAGACTGAACAACGACCCCAATGCTGTTGGGTCCTAATCCCCCCCAGGAAACAGCTCAAATTTGGCTCACAAGTCTGAGGTTCCTCATGGAGGCCCCTGGCTTCAGGCACAGCTAAAAATGCTGTCCAAATGTTTAAGATGGTGTCTAACATGAGAACGTTAACCCCAGTTCAAAGTCAGCTTGTTGGCAACTGTGTCAAATTCGACAGAGACCCAGAGAGGTTGGCTGTACAGTTTGCTGAGATTTCTCAACTGAGAGCTACCCTGTCCTAAGCTTTAATTCAAAGTATTTAACCTCTTACCAATGAACATGAACAACACTGAGCTGAACACCCCCGAATGCTTATTTGAAATATATTCACTTCTTCATGATCTAGCAGGAACAAATATGCAGAGCCGGGATGGGATGGTGTAATAGGCATGGGAGGGCATGCAGAGAACCCTCCCTGGCCGAGCATCATGCCTCTGGTAGGCCCCAGGCCCCCAGCCCCTTTGAAACGACCTTCTTGATCAGCCTTTTGCTATCCTACCTACTTATCGAGGACTGTATTTTCTAACCTCTCTTCATAAGGATGATTATAATGATGTTATTTTTTTCACCAGTCTGAGATAAAACATAGGCTAGCTTCCTATCATGATCTGATCAAATCAATGTCAGTGTGCTGACATTTCTTTTCATCTCTCTATTTGTGGCCATTTCATAGACAGTGTTTTTACTTAAAATGTTCTTGGATGAGTAATTTTCCACTTTGCTTGTTCTGAATCTCGATTAAAAGAAAACAGTGGTGGACCCTGTCTATGTCTTTTATTATCGTTACAGAATTCTATACAATCACACACCGGGTACTTTTATGATATTTTTTTTGCAAAATAATGGCATGTACATTACTCAAACTGATAATAGATATTATCAGTTAATAAGCCACATGATATTCATAGTATGCTTGTAGTGCACTGTAGTATGGGTGCACAAAATACTTTCCTTTATGTTTTGCACCTATGAAAAACAGTGCCCTGAGAAGCATCCTTTTACATATATACCCATTACTGAGGCTTTATTTCCCTCAGAGTAACTTTGCAGAAGAAGGACTACTAGGGTCAAAGGCAATGATTGTGAATAATTTTCATATGTGTCAATAGTTTGTAAATGGCAGAGCTAGGATTCAAATGCAAATACTGCCAGGCATGGTGGCTCATGCCTGTAATTCCAGCATTCAGGAGGCAGAGGCAGGAGGATTGCTGAGTTCGAGGCTTGCCTGGGCTACATAGTGAGCTCAGGGCCAGCCTGAAGTACAAATCGAGACCCTGTCTCAAAAACAAAACAAACAAAACAAAAATCAAATGCAAATACTTAGGACTCCAGATCCAGAATACTATGACCCTCTCTAGGCTCATTGTGTCACAATGGGGCAAAGCCCTGAGCCTCCCCAGATCTGCAATGTCCACAGGCTAAGTCTGTAGTCCCAGGGCTCGAGAGGCTGAAGGAGGAGGATTGCATGTTTGAGCCCAGCCTTAGAGATTTACTGAGACCCTGTCTCAAAAAAGAAGGGCTGGGAGTGTGGTTAGTGTGAAGCCCCTAGACTTAATTCCCCATATAGCAACACCAAACAATGAGTCAAACAACCAAAAAATGCAGGCAGAGGGATCCTTGGGAGGGCTTGCTGACTTCCACCTCATCTAATGAGGCGCTTATGTGGATTCTGTAACATTGCCGCTGTATTACAGAGAGGTCAGCCAGGTGGTTTTGATGTAACTATCCCATTAAATAGCATAGCCACTCTTGGGACATTTCTCAAGGTGACTCCTGCTAATTAAATACTCACAGCCAAGATCTTGCACCCATAGTGAATAACAAAGAAAAAGACTTGGAGAACCTCACACTGAACAGACTGTCTTGACTACCCCACCCTGTATTGAGCTGGAAATGGATTAGGTAGAAATGAGAATAGTAACTCCTTTCCATGGTTGTGTTTTATGCACTACTCATTGTGACTGTATCTCAGCACCAGTTGAAATGTCTACAGATGGGAAATCTTTTATGTCTGGGAGTCACTTCCTTTGAAACAAGGTACAGGAAGGTGAACTTGG
Organism: Thryonomys swinderianus; assembly: GCA_004025085.1. Taxonomy (NCBI): domain Eukaryota; kingdom Metazoa; phylum Chordata; class Mammalia; order Rodentia; family Thryonomyidae; genus Thryonomys; species Thryonomys swinderianus. The sequence goes on from PVIC010000232.1 coordinate 27,531, forward strand.
AGGAAGGTGAACTTTACACCAGGAACCTGGCAAGGGTCCACTGCGCCTGCTTTTTTTCTGGGCACCTGTGAGCAAGGCACACAGGAGCAGAGGCTCCACCCTACACCTCACAGGAGGGAACGTACCCTGCAGATCCTCAGCTACAACACAGGGAGATGTTTCCCTAAGGAGAGGATGGTAATGGAAAAAAAAAACAAAAACATTTCACATTTGCATTTTTAAATTTTGCAATTTAAAATCTCTTTAAAAATACTTTCTGCCTTCTAAAAGTAATTAACTGAAATTCCTGCATCTTTATTATGGCAAACAGCCAGTTATAGTATTCCTTTTTGGAACAGCACTGGGGCATTATTTAGATCGTGGAGAAGGCATGTATGCTTAAAGCTGTTACTAATACCAAGCATGTTAACACAGTTGTTAGGGAGATTGTTGAGGGGTCTGTGGGAGGTTTGGATGTGTAGCTGGAGCCACCTGGGGCCTCAAGACTGTGGCAGGTATGGCCCTGGCTCAGGCCAGGGCTCATTGGAAGGCCAACTCAGGACAGCTGCCCAGGGCTTCCTACAAGCCACCTGTGTGCTACTGAGAATGCCTGTGTCCCCTTTGGGGAAGATCTGTAAGAGCTCACCGGGTTCTAATTTGCTTGCAATTTCAGGTTTTCAAATGATATTATTAACAAAAATGCACCTCTGATCTCCATGTGACAAATGGGAACACAGACCCAACCTGCCCTTGGCCAGCGCTCCAATGGTGTGGGTGGTGCAGGTTTTAAAACAGCACCAATTGTTCTAACTTTTCCTTTCCACTTTGTCTCTGAATTCCTATTCTCCCCACCCTGTCTGCCTTCGTTGAGATAACTGTCATCACAGCAATTTTACCACTTTTAACAGGGAGAGGGGACAGGTTGAGGGGAGGCAAGGGAATGGGGAAAAATAAGAACCAAGATACATCATGCAGAGTTACAAATCCCCAATGATGAATGTGATTATAATGTATACATACAATTTATCAATAAATTTAATTAATAAAATATTAAAATTGGGATACAGGACTAAGGAAGACACTAAGTGGAGAAATTGGAACATCTTGGTTCTCACCTGACTTCTTGATTTTGAGTGCAAGCTCTGTTTGTCACCTAACGACTCTATGACCTTGGTGAAATGGCTTCACCTCCTTGCAGCCTGCTGGCAAGGCAGACATCAAACAGCACCACAGCCCAGGGAAGCTGCAAGGATGAAGTCAGCCAACATCCGCAACAGTAGGATGGCAGATGGTTACACTTGCTTCTGGTTTGGGGTTGAGCTGTCAGAAGGGCAGTAAATGGGAGTCATGTGCATGTGTAGAGAATAATACCGAGTACTTCTTACATGCCAAGTTCTAAGGACTTCATGTGTGTTACCTCCCCGGTTCTCACAATGTTCTGGGAGGTCCGTCATGTTCTCATTTCTGATCACAGATGAGGAAGTCAAGGCACCGGGACCGAGTCATGAAAAAGCGGATGGCAGGGCCGGGATCTGACCCAGGCTGCTGGCCGCTCCACACCACAGCCAAGAGTCAGCAGTAGAAGACATACACTCTGATTTCTGCACTTCTGATACTTAAATCATGGTCTGAGCAGCAGCACATTTATCCTCCAGGCAGCAAGACAAAGCTATTTTTGCCCCAGCATGAGAGCAGGCATCCTGCAGTGGGAAAACAAACCCATTCCAGAAAACGAAGCTACACTAAACAACTACAACAAAACCCCTAATGCAGGCTTCCCCAGCACTCCTCCTCCCTCACAGGAAGGAGCAGCTATACTGGCAGGCTTTTGGGGTGGGGGGTGCAGCACCTGGGGCGTTCTGGTCCTGTCTTGAATCTTGCATTGGTCTCTTACTGCCACCCTAACAAAGCATGCCAGGCACAGTGGCTTAACTGATACAATTGGGCTATTTTATAGTTTTGGAGGCCAGCGGACAGACACAGGACTCCAGGTAAAAAAAATCTAAGTGTTGGCAGGACTGAGTTCTTTCTGGAGGAAAGAACTGTAAGGGAAAATCCATTTTCTGCCTTACTTGGCTCTAAAAGATGCCCACATTTCTCAGCTGGTGGCTGCGTCCTCCATCTACAAAGCCTCAAGGGTGGTGAATTCTTTACAGGCTGTGGGCTCTGACTTGCTCACTTCTTCCAATACCACATCCTCTCTGACCCACCCTGGGAAGCTTCTTTGGTGTTAAAGATCCATATGATAGATTGTCCACTCGCTGATCCCCTAGGGCACCTCTATCAAGTACCCCTTATTCCATCTGCAAAGTCCCCAGTAAAGTGCATATTTCTGGGCCCAGGAGTTTGTGCCATGCACATGTTTGGTAGGCTGTGGATGTGACAAACTTTGGGGGAACTGCTGTCCTGAAATCAATGAGGGCTCAGCAACAGCAGGTGCTGTTTGGAGCTGACTCCCCTCTCTTGCCAATATTATGGCCGTATCAGTAGGACCCAGCATTTACAGATAGAGGTTTAGGTGTCCAGGAAGCCTGTTACACATCCAGCTTTGGCACTTTTCAGCTGTGTGACCTCCAGCAAGTCACAGAATCTGTCTCTGTCTTGGTTTCTGTCTTAGTCATAACTGTGGCTCTGAAGCGTATTCTGTGGTTCAGAAGGTTAAACAAGTCAATGTGCATGAAGCGCTGGGTGCAGGATACAGAAAGTGCTGAGTAAATGGCAATGGCCAGAAAACTGACGACAGCTATTGTGGCCTGGATTCCTGGATGATCCCAACCATGATGTCTGATCTAAAATGTGACCATGGGACCCACACCACCAACTGAAACTTGCCCCGGCATCAGGCTAAGGAAGTTGAGAGAGGTTATTGTGCCAAGAAAATTGCCAGCAAGTCCTCTTCACTTAGGAGAAAACCAAGGTCCTCAAACACCATGCGTCTGGCCTGCATGGGCAGCAGGGATCTGTCCAGAGGGTGTCTCTGCAGTGCGGCATCCCCACCTCACGCAAAGGTAGGACCCCTACCTTCCAACCTGCCCTCTGTGATTCCCGCCTGATCTTCATGCTTCCCAGCCATTCTGAGAGCTACAGGCTTTGCTAAGACCCCTCAGTTAGGGAGGCGCTTGAAGACATCAAATTCATGACTCTTCAGTCCACTCACTGCACTGGCTGGAAGTCTTATGTGCACTTTCTGTTTCCTTAACTATAAAGGATGCATAATAATATGATTATGCATCTTTAAATCTATTTCTGTATAAACACACGAACTAAGTATCTACTCTTCGCTGGGCCTGGCATGAATACATTACTCATGCATATCATATGCTGATTTATTCTAATAACATATTATTCACTCTCTTAACTGTGCGTAATGCAAATCCACAAGCTTCTCAGAGAAAAAAAATCTATTGGACGGTGAGGTCGTGATAGATATAGTGACATTTCAACTCTCTGGGTGTCTTATTCATTAATTTACACAACTAAAATAATATGCCCCCCCCCGTGGGCGGACTGCAGGGTGAGCAAGAGCTATGATCCAAGGACCTTGGGTGGAAAGTGTCAATTGCCCTAGTGCCTTTGATGGCCCAGGAACTCTTCCCTTTGACAGGGGCAGAGAAAGTGATGCACCATTCTAGAGCCCTAACAGGTTCTGGCTGTCAGACTCTGTGGGAAAATGAGGCTTCTAAGGGTTTATGAATTGGAAGTGAAAAGTTTGGAATGGGGCTTCCTTCTTTCAATGTTCAGTGGGGCCTTGCAGGAATTCAGCAAAGCGGGAATGCAGGGAGGGTCTGGGGTGTGCCCAATGATATGCCATTGAAATAGAATCTGAGGGGTAGGAGCCCAAGCCAGCCGCCAAGGTGGGGGTGGCGGGGTGAGGAGTGGTGTTTGACATCAAGAGTCCGCACTGAATAAGAGAGTGTCAGGAGCACTTCAAATGCAGGGATGGGTGGTGGGTGGGAAGGGCTTCCTGAGTACATATATCTGGCAGGGCGCATGGGTTAGCCAGGTGCTGGCAACCCAGTAGATTCTAAGGTAGGATGTGAGCCTCTGTCAAAGGAAAGTGGAAAGAGCAGGGCACACAAGTCAGGGAGTGGAGCCTATGCATATAAAGGGGATTCAGCCCTCTGGTTAAAGCACAGCAGCTCAGACATGAGGAGCAGGGAATGGTGTTTGGCCAAGACAGCCAAGCTTGCTGCCTTCGTCCTTGCCTGCTTAATTGAGACTACTAATCGGATGCTGTGGTGGACATGCCAGCCCAGAGCTGGGTTTAGGGGCAGTGGTGGGAGTTCAGGGACGAGTTCTGAAGTGCTGTGGAGAACACAGCCTAAGGCCTTGGGGTTGAGGGTTTTGAACCCACAGATAGGGCCAAATGGGCCCCCCAGAGAGCTCTGGAGGAAAGCACAGTCCCACGGCTGGATCTAGGCCAGCTGGTGCCATCTGTCACCACCAGGACGTAGAGAAGTTCAGGTCCTTACAGGGTCAAGTGGCTGTGAACTTGTGTCGCCAACCAGCTGATGAGAAGCAACGCCACAGGTGTTCACAGCCCAGTGCACCAGCTGCTGCCGTCCTGCGCTTTTGTATTTCATTTATGGAACAGTATAAAACTAGACATTTATTGGCCACAGACCATTTTTGTGCCTCTGTAACTCAAAACTGGTTACATTTTTTAAAGTGAAGTATCACCTGCTTCAGGTCTATAATAGAGACCAGGGCTCGTTGACACCCTCTGAATTATGAAGATTAGAAACTCCACAGTTGCATATCGTGCTGAGGAACTTTCTTGCCCAACATGCTTTATTGCATAAACTCATCTTAACTTGTCACAGTCCATAACATGAATTGAGATAAGACGGACGTATATACTCCATCAAATATATAATACATGATTTAAAAAAATGGCAGTGTGCATTTTGATGTGATCCATTATAATGGATGTGAGGCAACACTGGGGGCCTGCAGTGCTGGGGTATTAAGCTTTGTATTAAAGTCCAGGCTAGAGTGGACACCTCCCCAGAACAGGTAGTGTCCAGCAGAGGTGGGCCAGGGTCCTGCAACCAGGGAGAACTGGATGTGGAGACAGTAACTGGGAACAAGGTGGCCCAGCAGCTGAGTGCCGGCATTTGGTGGCTAATGGCTCTTTTCTACATTGGCCACAGGGGGTTCCCTGCTCTCAGAAAATCACTTGAAAAATAACCACACTTTCTAAATATGCAGTGTACCCTTTCATTTAAACTCCGGCAGCCTCACTACTAGCATGACTAGCAGGCCTGTAGTACAGGTGAGGATACGGAAGACCCAGGAAGGGTGAGTTTCTTTCTCAAGATGCTCAGCTCCAGGCCAGTGGCGGAACCAGCACCAACCAGGTCCTGGGACTCCAAAGCCAGTGCAGTCCCTCATCTGGCCATGTCCCATGGAAAGACAAGTGGGTCTCAGAATTATCTAGTCATGCCGGGTGTGGTGGGCAGAGGCAGGAGGGTTGCTGAGTTCAAGGCTTGCCTTGCTACATAGTGAACTCAGGGCCAGCCAGAACTACAAAGCGAGACCCTGTCTCAAAAAAAAAAAAGTTAGTCATGTTCTATGCAGTGGGTAGCTGGTTGCGACATATATAGTTTAGATCGATTTCTCTAATGTCCAGCTGCATCAGCCAGTGATCACATCAATATTTATAAGACTTCATGTGCCTTTACATCTCGGGAGGGACTGTGGCAATACTGTCATCCTGGGCTTGCAGGAGACCACAGGGTAAGCTGTTGTGCCGCATGTTATTGTTGGCATAACACTGTGCTGGTGCTGATACAGCGCTGAAGAACTTGGCGAGGCTGCTACTAACACCAGCACAAGAATCCAGGGATCATTTCAGACTGTTAGTTTTTCTCTTCTCTTCTTGCTCTTTCTTTCTAAACCTCAAAAAGCAAAGATCTCTTGAAAGGCCTCTTGGTCATACAGGTTGACTGAGTCTAGTATAAAACCATGGAGCTTCAAAGCTGGAAGGAAGCTAAGAAGACAGGAAGTCACTGCTGGGAGCCACTGCCTGAGTCAGCACACACCTTTGTCTACAAAGAACATGAGACGGCAAACGTGCTGTCCGTTCTCAGTGGCCCGGTGGTGACATGGCGTTTCTTACTTCTATAGGTTTACTGAAGTCAACGGAAGTGTGATGTTTTAAAAAGTACTTGAAGTAAGTATTAGAACAGGTATTCGATACAGCAAAAATTATGGAGCTGAATGTTGAAAATTAAAATTTAGGAGGTAGTATTTGAAACTTGAGAAAACCTGCATTTGTTGGAGCAGCCCAGGGACCTGCTTTTGGGAGATTTTTCTGACTTGGATGATGCCTTTGAGCTGGGCAGGTCCTGAGCTGGCCCCTAGGGGGCTGCAGCACTCTCTAGACTTTCCAGGGCAGTCGTGAAGCTGGTCAGGCCTGGATCTGGCTCCAGCACTGAGGTGCTACATCCTTACAAGTGTTGTGCAGACGGAGAAGCCATAAACACAGTGACAGTCATGTGGAGAGAGCATATGTTTCTGCAAAATTATATGTAAACATCAACCAGGCTTTGACATCACCCATAGATAACACTTGTAATAATATCTAGACAGGGTAGTTTTTGCTTAAACATATTATGTATGGTCCCCAAGACTAAGTACAGCGCAAGCACCTTCCTGGAGTCGATGCTCCAGGTTACCAAGGTGCAGAGTTACCCATCGGTATCTGCGGGGAGTGGCTACAGGGTCTCTGGAGAGCAACAAAATCTGCAGGTGATCACGTCCCTCACAAACAGCACAGTATTTGCATGTAGTCTATGCATGTCCTGCTCTATACTTTAAATCATCTCTGGTTTACCCATAATGGCTAAGGTAATGCAAACATTATGTAAATGGTTGTTACATCCTGTTGTTTAGAGAACAGTGTATAAGAATAAAAGTCTGTGCCTGTAGTAGTTTTTGTTTGTGTCTAGACGTCCCTCAAAGTCTCCTTTGGTCTCAGATGGGGCTTTTTCACAGGTGGCTGACTCTAGGGTATGTGATGCTGGGATTAGGGGTATACTAACCCAGTACACTGATTGGCTGGGCACCGTCCTCATCCCAGAAGTCTGGATATAATGTAAAGGACAGAACAAGGCTTGTCCTCTCCCCTGTTGCTTTTGCTCCCATGTGGGTGCCATCAGCTATTTCTCCTTTTGATGCCACTGTGCCATGTGCCACTCTGCCTTGGAGCCAGGCAAGAATGGACTAAAACCCACCCCTATAGACTGAGCGTCATAAACCCTTTCTCTTTACCTTTGAGAGTCAGACATTTTACTGCAGCAGGGAGAGAAAAGGAACTGAGACAATGGTACAGGTGTAATTGTTTCCCAGGTGGTTATGGTTGTTGCATCATGGAGGTGGAGCCTGGTACAAAGGGGTGGCTGTGTGTCCACATCTCTGCCACTGAGATAGAGACGTGGGGCATCTCCCCTCCCATGGACTCTTCCCTGTCCTCTGGTTGGATCCCTACCAGGTAGTCCCTGTGCTGACCTGTGCCACCACAAATCATGTGGAGCTTCATGAAAGTGGAATCACACAGAGCGTGCTATCTGCCGGTCTGCTCGCCCTTGAGCCCAGGTGTGACACTCATGCACATTCCTGTTCATCGCTGCTATGTCAGCATTTTGATCTCCTCTGCCAGGGACAGGCATGTGTGCTGCTTCCAGTGTGGATCTATTATGAAAATCATAGCTGCAAACCTCCAAGTGTGTCTGACAGCTATAAACACTCAGCTCTCCTGTGCACAGACTGAGGAACTGAACTGCCGGATCATAGGATGCAGGAACAAGTGAGCTTTAACAGACAACACCTCAGTGATTAAAAACACTCCTGCCAGGAGAATGCAGGGTCCTGATTGCTCGGCACCTGTAATGTCACTGTTTTAATTTTATTTGTACAGATGTTGACATGTTGTTAGCTTATCAGGCTTAAGTCCCAAGGTCCTGGTCCTTTTCCCAAACTTCAGATCTTTGTTTTCCTAAGGCTTTCTGTCTGCTCTCATCAGAATTTTTTTCATATATTTCTCAAACTCAACACAGCTGACAGAGGACTTCTTATCTCCCTTTTGACAGTCTCTGTCCTCTTTGTCTCTGGCTCTAATAAACCGTCCAAAAGCTACATTCCTTGTGTGTTTTTAGTTCTTCTCATTCTCCTTAACCAAGATGAAGGATTGTGTCTTTGCAGTGCCTCTTGTTTTAGGGTCCCCTCATTTTTCCCCTCCTACAGCCCTATACGAGTTTATGTTATCTCGTGTCTAGAACATTTCAGGCTCAACAAAAAGTTTCTTTTCGACATTTTAGAAATGGCTTTAATTCATTTTTCTAGACAACTTCTCTGGCTCCTGATCAAAGTGTCTATAAACTTATAAGTGGATTAGTCTCCTATTCAAGGTATTACAGTTAAAGAGGCTTATTTTCTCTGTTAGTTCAATGGAATTCCACCAAATGAGGAATGTAAATGTGTGATATGCAATTTGTCTTCATGTAAAAGTTTGGTTTTGAAACATTTGCTCTCTCTGTATGTATGTTGACTATTACTGTGGCTGATCAGCCTCTTCTTGGTAGCTCTGAGCTGGAGGCTGTCCCGTGTTTACATGTTGCCATTTGCCTTCTAAAGGCCCCTGGTTACCACTGACATCATCCCCAGAAACCTCATTTCTGATCACAGTTTTGGAAGTGATCTTGCTTGGCAGAGATGCTCCTGGCATTTCTCTTTCTATCCCTTTTAAGAGACTGTTCCCTCACCTAGCTAAACCACCTCAGGTTTCCAACATGTTCCTTTAAGATCCCATCCCCTAGGCCACTAGTTTCTAAGCTTACTAGAAGCTATCACTAAAGAGAAATGGCAAACTGTAGTGTCTCTGACAACTGGCTGCCTGAGATCAATTTGTCTTGGCACTGAAAGGTCTGGGGTTCATTATTTCATCCTCTGGGTCAGTTTTCTCATCTGTAAAGTAGGATAATAACTGTACCTGCCTGAGAGTGTTGTTATGAAAATTAAAGGAGACAGGTCTCGTAATGCCCAATGCCTAGCATTTGGAGACTACGTAATATGCATTATATGTACAGATGCCAAATGCAAGCCTAGGGACCATTTCCTTCATCCACTTATTCCTTTGTCCTTTAGACTTTTTGCTCATCCAACTTCAGGTTTCTCGAACAGTCTGCACTGTTTCCAGAGACAGTGACTTCTTGCTGACCCTCTGTGTACCCTCACCTTACTCAATCTCTCTAAGTTCAGTGGGACTGTGGACCAGCTCCAGCCAGTGGGAAGTGCTGCTTTCAAACTGAGGCACCAAAGAGCTTGTGCTCATTTTCACAGCTCCTGCTTCCTCTGCCAAACTGCAAAGTGCAGGAGCCCAGCCCATTTTGTGTGCATGGTACAGACTCATGTGTCATCCATGGTACAGGTAACAAGGCTTCTGCCAGCCTGGGTTCCTTAATGACTACACAGATAGTGTTCCATCATGTACTTAGGCTTAAACTAGAAAGAAACTTGTGTTGCTTCTGCTCTGATTCAGGAGTTAGCTTGCTGCTCCAGCACAACCTGCTTAGCTGTGGTTAACAGGTCTCTCTGTTCAAATCGGCAATCTGCTATTCACCAAATTATCATAGGGTTGCACCATTTGAGCCCTCTCTGTGTGTACAGTTCAGGGACACTGAGTACACTATAATCACCACACATGCTTCCAGACCCTTTCAGCATCCTGAACAGAAACACTACATGGCAGTCTGTTAATGACCCTCTTTTAGGTGGCTTGCATCCCTGAACTTCCAGTAACCGCTCCCAGCTTACCCTGCACCAGGACCCTCTTACAGTCACCCTTCTGATCACCCTTTAGGCTGCAGCTGGCTGTGTCCAGTGGAAGATCTGGCCACAACAACTTCAAAGAATCCCTCTGGGATTATCCAGAGATTCTAGGAACTTACATCATATCCATCCTTTTAGCGTTATAAGACCGTTCCCCAGGGCAGTGTGACAGACGGTATCTCTAGACTTCTTTCAGCTTTTTAAGTAAGCGATTAACTTCTTACCATCATGTTTAACTTGCCTGCAACACTATTGCTCCACCCCTGCAGCCTGTTTTCCTGACAGTCTTTGGGTCCTGAAGGAAAGGACACTTCCTCCAGGAGCTGCCTGTGGTTTCCACATTGAGATTCCACCTGTCGCACTCACTCCAGCACCCACCCAAACCTGTCCTCGGCAACAGGCAGAGCATTGAAGACTCTGTCTCAGTGCATCCTCTGCTGAGGTCTGAACCTCACCACGATGATGAGGGCTGTAGCTGCCTCGTTCGCCGCTGGACTCGCTTTCAGATATCATGTCTGGTAAAGAAGAGGCGCTTAGAAATGATCCCCTGATCAGCGTGCTTATAAATAAAAGGAAGGACACTCGTCATAGCGGCCCTCCTCGGCACAAGCCAGGGACCCCACAGTGAAGCCCCACATTCAGGCTGAAACGAAGCGTCTCCCTCAAACCGGTCTCCACAAAGTGCAGTTTCATTTCAAAAATGCAGAAGAAAGTCGATTCTTTGGCTTCTTGATTCTGCCATAGACACTCACTCACTGAAGTGCTGGCGCTGTTGTTATGGGCTGGAAGCCGGAAGTGTTCACAAAGACTGAGGGCAAAGGCTCGGCCTGAAGCCGCACAGTCGCAGAAGGCTTCCACTGCCAGGGAGCAGCATCTGCGAACAGACCAGGTGCTGGGTCGCCCTGGCTTCTTCTCTGGCACTTAAGAAGGGAGATTTCACGCGGTGCAATCTGCTTGGAGGACACTTTCTACCCACCCTCTCAGTCAACAGAGGTCAGAAGCTCCCTGAGGACACCCCTTTACGTCACATACTGTTATGGCAAAGCTAAGAACCCACCACATGCTCTTGGATGGGGACTGGGAGAAACAAAGTTTTGAATCAACCTCCAGGACCAATTTTTAAACTAATTTTCCAGTTCACAGCAGAAATGAAAACAACTCACCTGATACAAAGAACATCGATAACAAGATGATATTATACCCACCAAGTACTGGTTTATGATTTCTTCTGAGGTGTCTCTTTCATTATACATTCATTTACATGCCATCTCTTAAGGCCAGTGAGGACATGAATAGAGCATTCAAAGCACTTTATGATTTTGTTTTATTTCTAAACCAAATGAGTACTTCACTTTTTTTTTTTTTTGGTTCTTTCATAGAATTAACCAAATATTGCAGCTTTTGGAAAAGGATATTCTTCCCTGCTTCTAACTACTCTGGTTCTCACATCTAGGGAGCATCTCCTTTCTGTTGTGACATCTGGAGACTCTAAGCACTGGAGACATTCTACACTGTTTTCAATGTGCAAACCTTGACAGTCGGGCAATTTTCTAATCATCCACCCCAGTGAATCTAACTGGTGCCTCCCCACCCTGGACGAGGGAGGTTACGACTGGTCTGGAGCTCCTCCTCAAGCTCCCAAGGAGCCTGCACCATGCAGACACTGGAACAAGGAGACACGCTGACTGGTACTACTGCTTGTTAACTCTTCCCGAATCCATAAAATGACATAACTCCCAAGACACTGTGGAGAGCAGAGCCGTGTTCACACAGGAAAGACTCTGCCGATGAATTTTATAGGACTATTTCAAAGCTTCCAGAATTGGAACAGAAGAGGTTCAGAAGTTGGTCAGGAGACACTATAAAAGTAATCCACCCACCACCTGGCTGAGGGATGTGTGTGTGTGTGGGTGTGTGTGTGTGTGTGTGTGAACTCCTCACGTCCATAGGACAGAAACAGAGCCCAGGAATGGGAAGCAACTGGCCACAGCCTGCAGTTGTCCTGGAGGACACTGGACATGGCAGTGGGGTCACCAGGTGGCCCTGGGTGCACTGCCGGACAGATCTCTTCTCTTAACCTGCATTTCTGAATCTCCAACTGGGGCACATCAGTTTCCCATGGCTGCTGTGGGTAAAACACTCGCTGTCAATCAGTTTAAGACAATAGAAATGGATTCTCCTGGAGTGCTGGAGGCTGGAAGTCCAAAATCAAGGTGCGGGCAGGGTCGGTTCCTCTGGCAGTCTGCAGATTCCAGGAGCTGCTCAGGATTCTTGGCTTCGTTGGTCCAGTTTTTCACTCTGTCTTCACCTGGCACCTTCCCGTATCTTCATTCCTCTCCCCTTCTTATGAGAACATCAATCACTGGATTTAGACATGACCTTATCTTAACTAATTACGTCAGCAAAGCACCCATTTCTAAATCAGGTCATCTTCTGAGGTTCCGGGTGGGTATGAATTCTGGCTGGGAACACCATCCAACCCAGTGCAAAATGCAAAAATGATGTGCATTGCAGAAGGGTGAGGATGATGATGTGTGTGAGCAGATGCTAGACAAGAGGCAATGCCTGTCACACGGCTGAAGTATAATCAATACCTGCCATGTTGGTGACTGACTGTAGCCCGGGCCATGTTCTTCAGGGCACAAGAGATATTTCAACTCCATGGTCAGTTCTTTTGTTTTTCTTGGGTTAAAATTTTAATCTTTGAGACAATCCCTGTTTAGAAAAATGAGATAAATTTTGGACAAAAGATTCCCTTAGCTCTTTTGCATTTTATTTCCCTGTAATTTTGTCTATGTCTTCGTCCTCTGCAAGAGGGTCTGGTGGAAAAGAGTGTGTAGGATCTGGCAGAAGGGGCTCTTTATAGAAAATCTGTGCCAGACACATAGCTGATATAGGTTTCTGTTGCAGGAGACCTGACTTTCTGAAGCAAGGAACATTTCCAGCCCTGTTCCTCCCGGCAGGCATTACATAGGATATAAGTCAAAGCTTATGTGATCAGGGTCGTATTCAGGCATAACCATTTTGCTCCAGGCTTTGGAGCATAGAAATTAGTCCAAGTCAACCTATTCTGTCTCCAATTCCACTTCCTCATAATCCTGGCAGAGATTATATGCTCAAAGATAATTCTTGAATTATTTGCCAGAATAATTCTTGGGCTTACTATCAGGTGCAGCTCAGAGACACTCATTCTTTCATCTTTTATTTTTGCTTAATCTATGAAATATTTTCTGGATTTAGCAGATGGTTTAGGATCAAGGATACAAAATCTGCTGGAACTGATCAGAGATTCTCAGATTTTATTGCAGATTTATATCATCTTGGGGCTTTTCTGAGTCACAGACAAAGATCCCCGTCCCAAGGTTCTAACATAGGAGTTCTGGGCATGCCCAGCGGCAGGCTCTCTGTCAGGTCCTCAGGCAATGTAGTTGCTTCTGGGCCACTGGGAGTCATCAGTGGGATCCGTATCCCCAGGACTACTCATGCAGAGCATATTCCTTCTCCCAACCACTCCCTCGGTGTTTGAAGGGGCTGTCCAGTGCTTTTGGCTAAAATGTACTCAGGCCACCAAGTGAGACCAGTCACTAGGCAATAGGCCCATGGGGCAACTTCTGTCACAAGCCCCTCTGAGGGGCCTGGAGTTTCAACTGGTCACCTCGTCCACAGCACAGGCCTCAGCACCTTGGTCCTTGGCTACTGTTTCTTATTAAACATTATTAATGTTTCTCATTAAGCATTTATTATTAAACATTCTAATAGTTCACCCCCTCTGTTTTCACTTTTTAATTTTTATTATTCATTAGGTCTCCTATGGCAATTGTGATCTTGTTTCTTTTTTAACTATCTTTTATTAACTTATGAATGTTTTCCCATATCAGAACTTTGACTGCAAGGTGTGGATAATGAACTCGTTCATGGGGTTATAAGTGCTCAGTTGTGGTCCTTTGAGGGTTGTGACTTATATGTGCATGAGTGTGTGTGTGTGTGTGTGCGCACTCTTTTCCTTTATGAGAAGGAGACAGTAGACTGATAAGGCTAATAATGATGTTAACAGTTCTGTTTTAAATTTTCTCACTTGTCACAACAAGAATTTGGTAACCTCTCTATTCTCCCAGTTTTTGAGTGGGAATTTTATGTGGAATTTCAAACACTGCAAAAATGCTTTTAAAAACATGTTATTGCTAGGACAGTTCTTTGTCCTTGTCTTTTTTTAAACTTTTTTGTTTTTTTTTTGAGACGGGGTCTTGCTTTGTAGTTCAGGCTGGCCCTGAGCTCACTATGGAGCCCAGGCAAACCTCAAACCCAGCAATCCTCTTGCCTCTGCTTCCTGAGTGCCGGGTGTCTTTGTCTTTTTTAACACCCTGAGTATCTCCCCTGCATACATATACAACACACCCACAGAGGAAAAATTTCACAATCCCAACCATCCTTTCTCCTGAGGGTTACTGGTAGTTGTCCAGATAGCTCTAATTTCCTGATAACATTTTTGAGAAATGGAAATTTTTGCAAAAGAAAATTATTCTTCATTGGTGTGTTGTGTATTTTTAATATTCCATTAGACTTGGCCCACTTATCTCTGTAATTTCAAATTGTACCATATCATTTATGGGCTGCAAAGGAATTTTCACAGGCAAGTTAAGTCCAATTGCAAAATGAGGTGTTTATCAGTTTTCTCAGAATGTCATCTAAATTCATATTTCTCATTCTAAGATCATTGCTGTGCTCTCTCTCCATCTCAGTGAGCGAAAAATTACACACAACAGTCTCTCACTTCCAATATGAATAAAAAATGTTCTTTACTTTATCTGCTCTGAACCAATATCCCTGAATAATTTAAATACCTCACTCTTATTCTTTTATTTCTTACAAAATAGTCCCAGGAGAAAGCCATAAGATACACCTCAGCCATCCATCTGGAGGGTTCCTGGGCTGAGCCAAGAAATTCAACCCCACTTGTAAACTGCAACCAACACATTCTGGGAAAAGTCTGAAAGTGGCGTTAGTGACAGACAGAGGAGATGCACTACCGTCCCAGGCTCTGGAGCCTCTGTCCAGAGTGCTGTCGCCTGGGCACCTACTGGCTCTGTGACCTCCACCACATTTCCTCTCTACTTTAGCTTCTGCTCCTTCTGTGTATCAGGAACATCAAGCTCCCCCAAACCCAGAGGGAGAGCCAGAAATAAATGACAAACTGTGTAAAATATTTAGCCCAATGCTTGGCTTATGGTGAGTCATTAATAAAAGTTAGCTTCTGGTACAGTATTATTTATTACTAACCAAAGAAAAAAGGCTTTTTGATAAATCAAGCTGATTTTATTCCCTCTAAGTTCCTGCTCTTTGTGTGTTTTCATCTCTCTTTTCTACAAACCTTCTTTCCATTCTTTAAAATGTGGGTCAGCGGACTACAGCCCAAGGGCCAAGCTGCTCTTATGAATAAAGCCTTATTATAAAAATTGTGCATGCCACACAGACCCCTCCTGTACACAGGTAAGTGCACACCCACCCATGCACAGAGCTGTGATGGCCTGTACTCACTTTAGCTTCTGCTCTCAGCTTAACAAACCCATCAGCATCTTGACAAGGTACAGACACACACAGGCTAGCTGGCCTTCCTGCCCCTTCTGTGCATGGTGCCTCCTGCCTTTCAGCATCTTAAAATGGGATCAGACCAGAGGATGAGATCCAGCTAGCTCTTGCCCTTTATTTTGTTCTCCCAGAAGCAGATCCCAGACAAAGACATCTCATTCAGGAGATGGTCCCAAGGAGCACGACAGGGGAACAGTGAGAAGAGATGAGGAAGGGCCCCAGACCTGAGCAGCAGTAGCGGCAATGGCCACGGACTGGTGCCCAACCCCACCAGGGTCCCTGGGAGCCGGGGTAGGGTGCATCTTACTGCCATCCTGTTCAGAGGGAGGAAGGGATAGTAATCCGCCAACGCTGGCCTGTTGAGGGCCAGAGCTGGCTCCTGAAGCATGAGCTCTCTTTGCAAAGAGCACTCCTGGGAAGCACCCCAGGCCGGCAGCTGGGGGGTTCAGTGAGCCCGAGGTGTGTGGAGTGTCAGTCCTTGCAGGGTGGGGCTCTGCGGTCACTGCGATCACCCAGCCCTGTGCTGGAGGGGGCGAGCTGAGGCTGGTGTGATGCAGACCTCGGGGTGCAGAGCTGCTTCATAACCTTCCACTCTATTCACTCACTTAAAACTCTTGGCTACTGACCAGGGACACTAGGAGGAACCGCTGACTTGATTTGGAAGACTCTGTCTTTACTAAACGTACTTACTAAAGTGTTTAGTAAGCGATACATTATTTTAAAATTAAGTTATAAGGCTCTTTGTGGTCAATTTTTATTTAAAACAATATGTGCCAGATAAACCCTGGCAGTTCGAGGCTGGGTGACCTGTGGCAGTAATAAGCCATCCCAGGAAGCACTTCGCCTGCAGTGGGAAATGTTCCCTTAACTCTTCAGGTCCCTTCCGTACAAGCAGGAAGTTATCATTATTCCACTGTTAAGACCGGAGCAAGGCTGTACACTAGTTAATGCTGCTTCTAAACCCCTTGGAAGGACTCAGCTTTTCTAATCAAATATACTTTGAAAATATTACTGGCTTCCAAAGCATTTGGCTTAAGCTTCCCCAGGTGCTAACACATATTCTTCATTTGCTCAGCCATCTCCTGAGCCCCGTGAGAAACGACGCCGCTTGAAGGGTGAGAACATTGCAAACCTCCTTAAGAAGCCTCGAGCTGGCAGAAGAGTGAGACTAGAATGGAAACATCCGTTTTCGTGTGACGGCTGCATGAACAGGATGATAAACAATTACATGAGAAAATGGAGAGGGAGGAACAGATCCAGCGAAGGAGGTGGGCAAGCTTCTCCAGGAGGAGGGACGAAGCACTGGAACTCGTTCTGGGAGGGAGCGCGAGAGAGACGCGAGCAGCAGTTTCAGCAGAGAGAACAGCTTGTGCGTAGAAGCCTTCTACTGCTGCAGAGTGGATTTCCTACATTTTGTTCTTTAAAGAAACAATAAACATTTATGATGGCAAGCAGTCTGCGCTTGGAGCTCTGGAAGCTGCTTGGCCGCGTGGCTCTGAGCTCGCAGTTGCGTGGCTGGCGAGGCCGCTGTTACCTTCCGTTCTGACGGGGCGTGGCAGGTCTGCTTCCAGCGCGGCGCTCACAGCGCTGGGGAGCCGGGACTAGCGGTTGCGAGGCGCCTTCGGTTCCTGCCACGTGGTTTCTCCCTGAGGCTGCTTGAGTGCCTCCCAGCATAGCAGGCTTTTCACCCACAGGGAGAAGGAACAAGAGGAACTTAGCCTCGGCGTTTAGGCAGTGGCGCTTCTCCTGTACTCCGCCGGCTAAACAAGTCATCAGCGCTCAGTGGGGGGAACGAGGCAGTGCATGGGAGTCCCCGGCACCACCGCGGGGCGGCTCCCACGGTCCGCAGAAGCAAGAGGGCATCGCCTTTGTAGGACAGGAGGAATGCGGATGCCACTGAAATGCAGGGAGAGCTGGGCAGAGAGAGGCAGGAGACCCAGTCAGGAAGGGTGTGGCAGGCTGCAGTTTAGACCAAAGGACCAGACCAAGGAACCAGCAAAGGGGGGTTGAACCTGCTGGGCTTCCTCCAGCCGCCAGCGCGTTCCAGATTCGGAGCCCCAGCAGAACTGGATTCCCAGCACTGGGTCCCTTCCATGCGGACTGGTCCCCAAGAGGGAGCGAGGGCCGCACATCCAGAGGCTCCAGAGATGCCCTGCAGGGCCCGCCCTAAGACCATCCTCACTCCAGACACGCAGCGAGGCCGAAGCCCCAGAGACTGGAGATTCCCCCACCCCGCTGTGAGTTTTAGTCTTCCGTGAACTGTCATGTCCGGAACAATTTTGGATTCTGTCGGCTGGGTTCACTCTGACTGGGTGTGGATTCCACTTCCGCACCATCCCTCTCTGATCCATGGAATTTGGGAAAAGTGTGCCCTCTGACCTGCTGCTTCCTCCCAGCTATGATGGGAGTTACAGCACTGCATTCAAGTTGAAGGAATGAAGATAGCCCTGTAATAATGCCTCTGTGATGCCCAGCAGCAGAGGGGACTTGTCAGTCATCAGAGCGAGTCTGCAGCTCTTGATCCACTCAGTGTGCAGGATCTCCTCACACCGAGATGAGTTCACCTTCATAACGGGTGCTCTTTTTGGGCAGAATTTTACCAGATAAGTTCCCTTTGGGTGCTCATAACCTGCCCAGTTCCTGTCTATCCATCTTTCGGTGGCTATGGGGCCGTGGGACCATGGGGCCGTGGGTGTGGAGTGTGCTGGACTTCCCTCGGACTTCCAGGTTAGGGCTCACAGCATCATCCAGGGCTGCCGAGGCGGAGGCGGGCTCCAGGGACCTCTGCTGTAGTCTAACACAGAGCAGGCCTCATGACCACTAGAATTCAGAGGACTTCTCCCCTCCAGGAGCCAGGAGAGAAGCAGCGTGGTGTCTGGAGGCCAGACTTGCTTAAGTTAAGACAGAGACAGGAGCACCTAAGTTCAAGTCCAGAGTCTAGGAGCCATAATGTCAAATTCTCCTCCAGGCCTTCGAAGGAGAGTGAGGCAATAGTGGTGGTGCCACCTCTGGGCGACTATGTTCGGCCTCAGCTCCCAACAGGGCCTGTCTCTTGCTCTCCTTTCCCTGCCGTGTTTACAGAGGAGGCAGAGTCTACAGCACAAAACAAATGATGCTTCATCTGAAACAGGTTTTCCTTTTTTAAAAATTACATGCACATGTCACCATGTGACTTATTTGGCAGGACAGTAATTGCTTGCTTGTATGAATATATTCCTTATTTTTAAAAATATCACTGTAAACAAATGTTATTTTACAAACATCCTTTGGAACTACTCTCCTTGTCATGAGGCGGAGACCAGGCAAATCTCACTATCTGCTCCAACACCAACTGCTGTCAGGCCCGAGCCGCTCTGTCTGGGTGTCTGGTGTGGAGGAAGCTGTCATTTCCCACTGTGCCCTTGTCTGCAGAGGATCAGGGCCTGGGGCTCCCATCTTGCCAGGCCCTGAGTACTACATCTGGGTCATAAATACCCTGCTTGGTGTTTCCAATCCCATAAAAAAGGTGCAGCACTGGGAACACTGGGCAGGTTGTATTTCTTTTGGTGACAATCCTTTTATCTGGTCGAACAAGACTTTGCTGTGCCCTGGGCTTATGACCTCCCTCCCTGGGCACCTCATGCCCAGCAGATCCCAAGAAGAGAAGAGGGTGAGTATGGGGACCTGAATTCTCCAGTGTCAGGCTGCGTAGACACCCTGCTGAGGGTGCAGGTGGGGCTAACGGTGGTCCAGGTCCATCATGCCACCCAGTACGAGGCCTGCTGTGCAGAGGAACTGCACCGGGCTCATTTGGCTGCTCTGTCCTTCTGCCACCTCCCCTACCCTAAAAAAGTGGGAAACACTCAACTGGGGAGTATGGCAACTCCCAGCTAGCTCTCCTTGCCTCGCATTGGGCTGAGGGCTTCTACAGGCCCCACCTGGGCAAATGTGACCTGGCATTGTCCTACTCAGAACTACCCAAGGCAGGTGGTGTCTGTGTCCTACATCTTCGACCTTAGTGACCTGAAGCCAGCCTTTATTAGCTTGCAGTTCTGGAGGCCAGAAACTCAGAGGAACCTCACTGGGCTAGAACAAGGTGCCGACAGAGCCGTGCCAGTCCTGCAGGCTCCCTAGGAAGTTTCTCTCACCATTCCTAGCTGCTGGATGTGTCTGTCCCACTCGGATCCCAGGCCTTGTCTCTATCCTCAAGGTCAGCAGTGCAACATGTTAAATCTCTTCCTGAATCAACCCGTCCTGCCTCTGCCTTATGAGGACCCTGTGATGGCATCAGGCTCAATCAGATGATCCCAAATCCTATACTCCTGGACTCTCAACATCCTTGACTTAATCACATTGACAGGGTCCCACTTGCCCTGTAAGGTCTTGTGTTCACAGGTTCTGCAGTTCAGGATGAGGACATCTTTAGGAACCATTACTCTGTTTTCTAACAGGTCCCATGGTGGGTCCATTTTATAATCAGAGAAACTGATGCTCAGAGAGGTAAAGTGACTTGCCCAACAACTGACAGCTAATGAGACACAGACCTGGCTGGTCCCTTCTCACAGCCCTGAAATCTCCACATCCATGCTCTTGGGGCACGGTGTCACGTGGGCTCAATAATAAGGGCAGGGAAGTGCGCCGGGGCCTGTGAGAGCTCAGTATGAGCAGCCACCCAGAGCACCTGTGAGTGTGTCTGGCAGGATCACAGCTGTGACCTCGTGGCCTCGTGGCCTTGAGTGCTGTACCTGCCCCTCACCCTGCTCTCCGGGACTGTCCTCTTGCTCAGCTTCCCAGCCCCACCCAGGCCTTCCGCCACAGAGTGCTCCTGCCTCAGCACCAGCCAGCTCTGGACCGAAACCTCTGAGCCACGAGTCCAGGTAGGTCCCTTTTCCTCTCCTATGTTGTCAGGCACTTCGTCCCAGCAGCAGGAGAGTCGCTTACCACACCGCCCCAGTGTGTCAACAGTCTTGAGAAAAGAAATAAGCTCCATAAAGTGTACATTTATCCTTTACATACTTGTCAAGATTTCTGCCACTAAAATAGTGCAAACTTTTCTCCACAAGCAGGGGAGAGGAGACAGGGCAGAAGCGTTGAAGCCAAATCCAGCCCCTTTGGGTCTCCAGCTAGGACTCAGGCCAGACGCGTTGGCTCTTGGGCACTATTTGTCAGACTCCAAAGCCTGCTCACAGCAGTTCTGCCCACCCTGAGCCCCTACGGGCATGATGGGCCTCATTTCACCTGCTTGAAAGTGTAAGCGCTCTCATTACCCCAGCTGAGGCTGAAATGCCAAGTGTGACACACGCCACACGTGTGGAGGTGTTGCAACCCCAGGGCGAGGTAGGATGGACAAGTCTCTCAGCTTCTTCCTGTCTCAGAAAGCCAGAGTCCAAGGGGACAGAAAGCTGGAATTTAGGATGCTGGGAATCTTCTGCAGAGGAAACTTAGCCCACAAGACAATTCAGGAGAGGCAGGAGAGAGAATAGCTAAAGGAACTCAATTCTGGTTCCCACTTTAGAGGTCCATAGATAGAGATGCCATCCTCTGAATTCCAACAGTTCTTTTTACAGCTGTTCTTTGCAAAGGTCAAAAAAACTTTTGCTAAAAACTTCCCCTGGCTGACTTAAAAGTGCAGAGCAACAACCTTGCCACACCTCCTCACCACTGCTGCTGCTGCTGTGATCTTCGAGGGAGAGGTTAGCAGCCAGTCACTGTGTGGTCCTGATGCTCACATTTATCGGAGGAAATCCACCTGCATTGTGGTGTCACTTACAGAAATGAGGACGCTTGTCGCCTCAGTTGTGGGTGTGTGTCAGGATTTACCTCGATACACTTTTCCAGCATCCTCTCCTGACACTGGGAACCTCTGCCTGTGATCTTAGCATCCTGTGGGGCCGAGGCATCTGTGGCAACTCCTAGTGTTTCACCAACAGCTCCTGGAAACCATCTCAGAGGTGGCAGAGCTGCCAGCACCATCATGGCCCTGTCTCCTAACCAGGAGCCTCTGCGTCTGAACCCCTGATACATCTGCCTTTAGAAACAATGAACAGAATTATATTTTTATCCCAACAGTAACATGTGGTCATCAAATCCAATGAGGAAGAAAAGAGAGAACAATGCTAGCTAGTGGCCTGCTACTCTTCAAGCACGTGATAGTAACAGTTCATATAATCTTCACACAGCCCTCAAGGGAGGCACCACTGTGACTCCCAGTAGAGAGAGCGAGGACGCAGGGACCCCATCCTACCTAGATGGGACTCTGTCTCTATCCTGGTCATGGGATTGTCTGGGAGCAGGACGATGAAGCACCGCAAGACAGTTTAATGACCTGCAGACCGTAATGACGGCTCCTGGCTGCCCCAGCCCCTCCCATTCCCTCTGCCTCGCAGCGAGTGAGGAGTGAAGCTAAAGCGCAGGCTCATGTGATGTTGATCTGAAGACTCACACACTGTGCTGGAGGCAAGTTCAGGTCAACTGGGGTCCCCAATAAGGCCACTCCTAACACCATGCACACGTCCTTTTGGATCTGGGGTCATGGTGGGGGTACACACTCGTATGTAAGCAAAGAATCATAGTTTCTACAGCACTGTGCAAACCACTTGTTTATGCCTTTGGTTCTCTGTATCTGTGGGTTTGGCAGCCTAGATTCAATCAGCAAAGGGCAAATATATTTGAAAGAATAACTACATCTGTACTGAAACTTTTCCCCTATCATTGTCCCCTGAACAATTTGGGACAGAAATGACTTACATAACATTTGCACTGCAATCTAGAGGTGAACTAAAATGTCCGGGAAGAAAAGTATAGGTTATATTAGGTCATTTTATATAGAAGTCATTAACTTCCAAGGGTTTTGGTGTTTGGGGGATGTTTTAGAATTAGTCTCCTGTGGATACTGAAGGAAAATGGTACCTCTTTCCATATCATTAAATATTCTTTGGCCACGTGATTATACATGATTTAATGGAATTCAAATGTTGGGATAAAGTACAATTCATTGAACAAACCCCCAGTGGTTGGATCTTAAGTTTGGGTCTCTAAACAGAAATCCTGTCACCAGATGTTTTCACATACACTGTAGTTGGTTATGTGGAACTCTTGAGTTAAAGAATAAGAGGCACTTTCTAAAGCCATTTCATTCTTACTGCCCCAAGCCAACAAATGGGTGGTACTGATGTATTTCCACCCTTGTTCAGTAGAAGGCCTTTTCTATCAGCTGCCTCTCCTGGAACTGTAGGAGTCACCTGGGCTTAGTGACCAGGAGGAGACCACCGTTCCACACAATTATGGGCACTGAAGCCACAGCTTGATCAGAACAAAAGTTGCACTGAAACTTCACTGCTGTTTTATTTTCTTGTGCTGAAAAGCAGGCTCAGTGTCTGCCTCATCTGTCACAACCAAATTAAATACCGATAACACTGATTTAAAGTGTGGGAGAAAAAAAATGCATGGGGTTTGGAGGTAGACTGACATAGGTTCAGATCTCAGTGATGCTGAGTCTCTATGTGTAGGACTGGGGTACATTACCAACCTCACACTAACAAACGTTAGCAAGGTTAAATTAACTATCAAATACTTATTATAGGGCCTGACCAATGACGACATGTCATAGATGTTCAAAAATTTCATTTCACTTTGCTTCAAATTTTGGAATGAGAAAAAGGGAAGCGAAAGTCTGAGAAGTCACCAGGGAAAGATACCAAGCCTGGGCCAAGGATGTCTCTTTCTGTCTTCAGGTAACTCTAGAAAAAGCTTTCCTTCTGAGGCTCCTGCAAAGCCCGAAAGGGTCAGTGTGAAGCCCTCAGCTTCCCCTCACCCCGGCCTGTGGTGGTGTGAACAAATAGGCCTGGGTTCAATGCTCCACCCAGAGGAGAGGTCCTCATCAGGGAGTTTTCTGTCCCACCTGGGACCACTGCACTACAGTCGCTTTTCTCTTGGGGGTCTGACAACAGAAACATTTCTAGGTGACGGCACCCAGTATGTACCCCGTGTCAGCAACCCACTTTCTATTTTACTATTTTTAGGCTGAATTAGTTATTTTAAAATATTGCAATCGAATTTTGAGTTACAAATGAATTACCTGAGGTTAATCTGCATCTTACTTTTGAAGGAAATGGACTGAACTGCCAAAAATAATGTGAAATCAGCCCCATGATTCATGACCTCAGTTCTTGTCCCCGTAATTATACTTCAAGGTGATGAGTGATTTCATACATGGGGAAAGGTCTGCAGATACAGACATGTGAAGACACAGGCCAGTCAGTACAGGAATCGGCTGCTCTTCAGCTGTGTGACAGGTGATCTCACAGGTCAGAGTCGCCGTTATGGTGCTGCCTCCAGCCTTCTGTCTATTTTTTGATGATGACCCATGAGTTAAAAAATGTTTTGTGTGTTTTTTAAAAGTAGCCAGATTAACTCTATAAGCGCCTATGTAATAGCCTCAATTTGCTCATTTACCCTTAGGTCTGACAGATTTCCTCTCTGACATCTAAGGAAAAAGCACATCCACTTCCATCTAACAGAAGACCCTGCCAGTGTTGAGATGACACCTTAATGCCCTTTATCTAAGGACCGTGTGTTTTAGAACCCACAGTATTCTAACATGGCCAACGAACATTTATCCCAAGGCAACTTAGGAGCAAATGAAATACTAGTTAAGGCAAAAAACGTGAAAGCAATGCGGATCTCAGGCATCTCGAGATGTCAGAAAGCCCGACACGGTCCATTGCTAGTATGCCTTAAACTAAGATGGTTTCAGGTTACTGTTCCCCAGATGGCTATCTGGTGAAAACTGGCGACAGCTATTGTGGAGACCCAGGTCCTGGCTGGAAGCCAGACGACATGGAAGGCAAGTGGGAAACGACCACTGTCAGCCCACCGGCTCTTCCCTCCTAGGGTGGGCGCTTCAGTATGGCAGAAGTGACGCTTTTTCCTATTTTCTCCTCCTGCTTGAAGCCAGAACTAAGCTAAAAATTATTCTTAAATCGGAGGCTAACTCTCCAGTCAGGACTATTAACAGGGAGGGTATTTGAAATGATTTAAATTCAATAACTGGAGAATCTGTTGATGAAGCAAAACCTGCATTAATCATAGTTCTTGGATCATAAAGAGTGAAAATCATTCTTTTTTTTTTAAAAAAAAAACTTCTTCTACAAAAGTTTTTTTAGAGAACTTCATATAAAATGTGATGGGGAGATTTAAAATGATAGAAAAACAGAAGTGCTCTGAACTCTTTATCACCCTCCAGTTTATTATTTTTAACTATTAAAAAATACCCAAAAAGCAAAAGGGAAAATGACAGAAAGTTTTTAAAATATTAAACATTTGTTAAATCCAAAAAGATGAACCTCACTTAATGCCGAGTGAAGAGTCCTTCAGTCAGCCTGTGCCCGTGACATCGACAGTCAAGCATTCTGAGATGCCCACGAGCAGAGGAAGCAGAGGGAGGTGTTTATTAATTCAACAAGCTGAGATCTGGCTTTCAGCAGCAGCTCCTTCTCTCTCTCGGGGTCAGAGTCCCTGAGAACCAGCGTGACAGTCACTGAGCGTGCCAGGGCAGCTCCACGCTGGCCTGGTGGGTCCCCGTGAGCCTGTGCAGCTTCTTTCCCAGGTCCCAGCCCAGAGCCCTGTGTTTCTTGGGGGCTGTGTTTAATAATTAAACAGTGGTTGGTGGATGTTTTAGTTACTTTCTTGTTCCTGGAAGAAAATACCTGACAGCTGCAAATTAAAGGAAGAGAGGTTTATTTCGGCTCACAGTTTGTAGAGGTTTTAGTCCATAGTTGGCAGATTCCCAGGCAGGCGACGTGACAGGGGCAGCACAGAGGAGAAACAGCTCAGGGTACAGTAGTGAGAAGCAGAGAGAGAGATCAGGGGGAGGAGGGAGACACATCCTTCTAGGCTATGCCCCAGGGACCCTCCCGCCAGGCTTCATCTCCCAAGTCACATTTAGCTATTAAGCCATCAATGGACTACTTCACTGGTGAGAATCTCACCCCCAGGATCCAGTCACCCCACAAAGCCCCAGGTATGAGTGCAGGAGCTTTGAGGGCATCTAACTATAAACCATAATAGTCATTTATGGTAGAATGTATCCATCATCCTTAGGATGACATCAGAAGCCTTTGCAATCTTATGCCCACTCCTGCCTCTTCCTGTTCTCTTTCCAGCTGGTAACCCTGTTGCTCCACTGAGCCTGGAGAGCTCGCCCCACTCCTGCTGCATGGGCAAGGCTGCCAGTACTGCCAGTCCAACAAGGGCTGCATCTGGCCTCCGATGCTCTAGTCTCATGGTCAGCTGTGCAAGTACTGATCTTGGCCTCAGCTCATATTTACAGGGTTCCAGGGTGGAGGAAAAGTTAAGTGTAACACTGATGCTGGACACATCTTTAAGGCTGGCAGTACACCTATGAAGAAGGGACTGAGTACCCTCTTGTAGCAGTGGAAGAAACTAAGACATGGGCTAAGTAGCTTGCCCGGAGTCTCATAGCTGATAAAAGGCTATGAACCCAACATCCTAATTCCTGGCTCTTAAGCCAGGTATCAGTTAAGCTGAGGTCATACTAGGTGACTAGACTGAGCCTTAGTTTAATTGATGGATGAGCCAACCTTAGAGCCATGGGGAAAATGTTAGGGCTAGCAATGGGGACCTGAAACCCACAGAGGTCTCCAAGGAGCTATCAAAGGGGAGAAGTGGTAGAGACCCCAACCTAAGACTTACTCTGTTTTCCTACTGTGCCGGGTGTCAGCGAAAGCCTGCACCCCCGACTGCAGACCCAGGGCTCAGCATCTGCCTCCAGAATGACCCATTCTATTGTATCTGCTGACACGACAGACAGAGCAAGTATAATTGCACAGGGGTGTTCACCATCTGTGCTTCATTTGCAAGGGTAATGTGTTATTTTTAAAATAAGAGAGTTTATTTACATCTACATTCTCCTCTTCTATTTTCTCAGCAGTAAGTGATCTAAAAAATGGAGGAAATTATCCTCACAAAAATATTTATGAATAAATAGCTTGCAGAAATGGTGAGGATGCTACTAATTTTGGTCCCACCCACCAAAACAAAGAGAATGTTTCTGACAGCATGATTGAGTTGTATGTAATTATTACCAATGTTTTAAACATGATGATAATGAGATATGTATTAGCATTAGATTACAGCAACCTCAAAACATTTATTTCCCTAAGAATATGACTACTACTTCTAATTTCTACTGAAGGAATGAGGGAACAATGCTATCTGTTATTTTTTTCAGGCAACTTGGCTTGCTATAATTCTCACAGTTTCTTTAGAATGTTCCTAGATATGCACCTTATATGACACCCTTTCAACCCCGATCGTTTTGACCAGATAAGAATTATCTCCTGACTTACAACTGTACTGACAAATTCCCTCAATACTTTGCATAGGTTGTGCTCTTAATATTCTTTCATTTTCTTCTGTGACATATTCAAGGACTCCTGAATACCCTATAGCAAATAAATGGACATGAATCTAAAAATAAATCCTCATGTAACACTGCTATAGAACGAAAAATGAAAATTCCCTCAATTTTTCACATTTGACCTAAAATTTGAGCATTATAAACTTTCAGAAAATCCCTATAAGCTGAAAATAGGAAATAAATGGCATTGACATTCCTGGTATCTTTTATTGTATGTACATTTTTATGGAGTAGCTATCACCTTCTTTAGATTATGTGGGAGATAATACATAGAGATAAAGGAAAATTCAAACAAAGACAAGAAAGTGTTCGGCTCCAAGTCCTTAAAAAGACAAATGATACTTTCACAGTGCAAATGTGAGGATCACTTTTTAAGAGCCTCTTTTGGAAACTATTTCCATTTGCAAAAATATCCTGACCATTAGCTACTCTGAGTAGTTGCAAATTGTGACTGCATTCAGAAAAGTTGGCAGATTTCTGCTGATGAATTTCAGTCTAGCAGCCAAGACGATCAACTAAATAAACCATTTATCAAACGTTAGAGACCTTTATCTGATTTCATTTTGTAGTGCAGCCAGACATAGTTTAAAAACATAGACAGAGCTGCCAGAATGGAGTGGCTAAGTGTGGCTATAGAAAAGAATAAAACAGTGCCCTGCATGAACCCAATTTCATTGAGTAGGATATATGGTTCTTATTTTCTCCAAACATTTTACCAAATATTTAAGTAAGAGGCTCAGGTCCTTGTCAGTGTCCTCTTAACCAGCTAGCCAGCTACAGCTCTTCTTAGAAGGAGTGTGATTCTAGGCACAAGGCAGGTATTAGGCAGTGAATTTAAATAAATGAATGGTTATATAAGAGTACAACTAAGCTCTCTCAACTACAATCATTTTTTTCTGTTACTATCGCCACACTAGACCATGTCAGAGATAATAAAATTGAAAGAACATAATTCATTCACCTGCCCATCCATCCATCCATCCACCCATCCATTCTTCCACTCACTCAGCAAATCTTCACTGAATACCTCTTATGTATCTGCACTATACTGTATGTGCAGTGATAACAGACAGTCGGAACAAAGAGCCCAGGTCCTTGGCTTTAGGGAGGGCCTGCTTCAATGCGGTTTCAGACACAGGACATGGGTGAGTGTGCCACGGAGAATTCCTGGGCTCCCAAGGGAAACATGGCATCTACAGCACCAGGAAGGGTGAGCAACAGGCACCTCAGCGAACCTCAGGGTCAGCCTCCACTTTCCATCTCTCCCTTCCTTTTATCTCTCCACGAACAGGTTTCCAGCATCTCCCACACACTAGGAGCTGGGGACGTGTCAGGGAGCAGGCTGCACAGAGTCCCTTTCTGAAGACCGGGACTCCGGGGTTGAGGTGGGAAGGACTAAGGACAGTGAATGACTCAGGTGGCAACAAGCGGAAGATCCTTTGCCATTGTCACGACTCACTGTTGCAACACCTCGATGTGACAAAGTACAACGTGGAAGACAGGTCCATGAACGCACAAGTTCAAAGCATGTGCTCAGTGCCACAGCTGCCCCAGGCCTATGGTGACTCCATCTCTCTCCTGGTCCCCCAGAGAGCGGATGCATGAAAAGAAACGCAGCATGTGGAAAATCAAAAGCAAAGGTCCCCCTCGTTATCACCTGCGCTCCTGTGAAGCTCAGGCTTTCTGAAGCTCCCCCTCTCACCAAGTGGGGGGCACTCACGCTGGCTTTGTTCCCTCGTTCAGGCGGGGCTGGGGTCAGAGCAACAGGTTCGCACAGTTAGAAGCCCGGCTCTAACTTGACAACTTGTCTGCACCTACCGCAGCCCCTGCTCATGCACACTGAGACCTGAGACAAGGAGAGAGGACAGTACAGCCAAACTCAAAATCGGTGCGAAGTGCACCAAAGTCCAGACAAAACACATCCCTGCAAAGAAAAGGTGCACAGCTCTGTCCTGTGTGCCCCAGCCAGCACACAAGGGGACTTTCAGAGCCACGCTTAGGGCAGGCCGCCCGTCAGCAGCTCACCCGAAGTAACAGTGGGAAGTTTCTGACTGAGAAACCTGCATGTGTGTGGGGACCAAGGAGACGGGCTGGGCCTCCAGGAGAGGGGACGGCCACAGCCTGGGACGCAGACACATCACTCCCCCACAGACTGCGCCAAGGCTGCCTGGGTCAGCAGTGAACTCTGGAAACCCTCACTGAGAAGTGACACTTTTCATTCATTTCCACTGATGTTCCAATTTCAGTTAGATTGCGTTTATCTTTTCTTGGGGGTTATTTATGTATTGTGGTTGGAAATGCTTAATTCAGCTCCCGTAATGACATGCTTATGATAACTTCACTGAAGCCCAGATGAGAAAATCCTGAGCTGGAAATACTCTTGGCCCCCAGATAAACTTAAAACATGGAACGATGCTCCGTGCTACTAATTGGGTTTATAAATAGACTTAGGAAAGATTCGCTGTCAGGACATAGAGGAGCTGAGATGGAGAAATCATGGTATATGCCCTTCCCCTGAGGGAAGAACCTGTAGGAGCTCAACGGGGTATAGAAATGCCTCTGTGTGTGTGTGTGTGTATGTGTGTGTGTGTGTGTGTGTGTGTATGTGTGTGTGTGTGTGCATGCATGTACAAGTATGCTGGATGGAGAAAACAGACGGCACTGGAAATCATCACTTACTTCCATAGAACAAAATGTGGCCATCATAAAAAGGGAGACAATGAAGAAATTAAGCTTAATATTTTTGTTTTTCTCTCTTTTAAAAAAAACTAGGAACATTTATATTTTCCAAATGACAACCACAGTGTAATGAAATGTTTTTCTCTCTTTCTGGAAAATTTTTCTTGTCTATCTACTGTTTCTTATTCCTCAAAACTGAAGGTCATTTCCAGGCCATTCCTACTCTTCTCCCTCTGTGCCAACAAATATCCAATAAGGACTTTAGAGACATCCACACCGCGGTGGGCAGTGGGGCATGAGCACTTATCACCACAGCACTTTCTGCAGAGGCTGGGTCTCCCGTCTGTGCTCTATGCCACTGCTGCCCCGAACCAGGCGTGCATGACTGCTGGACACCTATATGGCACTGGTGTGATGGAGGGCTGATCTGCACATTTTAATTTCAGTGAACATAAATTACAGATAATCCATATGACCAATGATTAGCTACTGGATAATACTGTTCCAGCCTAAGAGAAAGGGGTAATCTTTAAAGAGACAAGTCACAATATGAGGTGCTGATGGACACAGGTACACGTAGTCAGCAAGTGGGGGGACAGAGGGGTCCCTGATGACAAAGGAGGTGGGGTGGCCCTCGGCATGGTATGATCTATCCCCGAACCCCGTGAGACTCTGCACAGAAAGGCAGAGAACAAGGAGTTACAAACACACTCACAGCCGTGGATTTGTGCCACCAAAACACAGGTAAATGTGCAGAGCCCGCTAAGGAAGTGTCCTGAGGACTACAGAGCCAGTGTGCTGGGGGCTGAGGTGACCCCAGGGCCAAGCCTGGGAGCAGACGGGACTGTGAATGCAGGAGGCTAGCAGGCCTGCGGGTGGGTGGAGCGGGAGGCCACAGGGAAGCCAAGTCGCTTGAGGCCTGCTGTGTCTGAAGGGCAAGAGGCCTTCCTCCTGAGAAGCCTGATGGGGCTATGGGTGCACATGGGCCACAGAAGAGGTCGGGCCAGGGGCACATTCAGGTGGAGACTGAAGCGGCGATGTGGCACGTGCTCGGCTGAGTGGGACAGAGATGCCCAGCTTGTGTGACCACTGTGTCACCCGTGACTGATTATGTGTACATGGAATTCGGGGCCCCAAGTTTTCTGAGTTTTGAATTTCAAAAAGCCTAGAAATAGGGATTTTTAGAAAAGAAATATGGAACCTAAGTATTCTGATAAAACCACTGATTCCAAAACCTTTAAAACTCTGGGCAGAGGTGAGGAGCCAGCCTGTGGCCCAACGAGCCAGGATGCTCTGACATGTGAGCTGGCAGTGGGCGAGAGTCCACAGAGGGCCTACGGAGCATGGGCAAGGGGACAGAAAGAGAGAGGCTCTGGGGGACCCAGGGACACCACAGCAGAGAGGGGACAAAGCCATCTATGAGCTGGCGCCAAGGTCAGCCTCAGTGATTTGAGCAGCCTCCTCGTCCCCCTTCTATAGAATCCAGATCAACAAGGGTCTGAAAAAGAGGCCGGAGAGGAACTGGCATCAAAACATACCAATAAACTTAAAACTTAAAAAGCTGTGAGGGGAGGGCTGTACAGAGCGTGTGCTTCCCGTTTACTTCACATTCCGGTTCTTTCTGTAAGTTTTCCCTGCCGGACCGTGGCGAAGTGTCTTATTTCTGCCTTTGCCACAGAGAGCTCCACTGACTCCCCCACTTCTCCTGCGCGAGGGCACATTCTATTCTCCTGAAAAAGAGAGCACTCCGCTCGGCTCACCTCCCGGTCCAGCAGCGCAGGTGACACCACGGTGACAATGTCTCCTTTCTCTGGATCGATGTAGAACATGTTGGGAGACGGCTTGTCAGGCGTCTGCTGACGGATATTGTACCGCAGGAGGGCATTGTCGGTGGCCGGGTCATCCGCGTCGAAGGCTGTCATCCGCATCACTGTGGTCCCTGGAGGCAGCACAGAAGGAGGAGATGGTTACTGGGCAGCGTGGTCAGGGCCCCCCCTTGGGCACCGGCAGTGGAATAACGTGCCGATCACTTCTAGAGGGAGAAAGACGACACATTTCCCAAGCTTCCTGCTCCCACTCCATCGCACTAACAGGCCTGCAATAAGGAGACGAAATCTCTGCTACTCAGCAGAATGACAGCTTAATTTTTCCTTCTGCCGATCTCTGTTTATGAGCATGGGCACTCGTTCTGTGTGGACGTGGCTCCGCGATGATGGCCTTCCTTTGGGACTCTCTCATGGGATGCCTACCCTGTGCGCCAGGGCTGTGATGGGGCACACGAAGCCACACAGCCCCAGCCCCTGGTGTCCTGGATGCCTCTCAGGAGGACAGGCACATACACAAACAAGGAAAGGAAAGAAAACATCGAGGGGCCTGGGAGGGGAAACACAAATGCAGAGAAGAGCTTTGCTCAGCCTGGCATTTGCAGAAGGCTCAGCCTGGCTTCAGGACAGGTACCGGTTGAGACGATGTGAGAGGAAAAGGACAGAGTCCCCGAAGAGCAAAGTGAACCCACTTAAAGAACATATTCATCAAGCGCCTAGGATGGAGCAGCCTCGCTCTTTGTGTCTCTGTCAGACACGAAGGGTGAAGGGTGGGGCTCCCTGACAGGGGAGCGGGAGGCACACAGACGGGCGCTCACTGCACAAGGGCAGGTGAACTCCTGATGAGGGTGTCAGAGCACGGGCTCTGTGCACACGGAACTGATCCGAAAGGGACGCTTGTGACTCTAGGGGGTAGTTAGAAAAGATAATGCCCTCAACCTCTAGGGACCAAACACATGCTCACAAAGGCTTGTGCAAGGAAGTTCACGGGGACATTGTCCATCGTGGTGAAACATTTGAGAGTGACCTATTTTTTGTCCAAAACAGGACAACCAATACACAGTGGTGCTCTCCAGCTCTGGAATATTTTGCAACAATTCAGCAATGCTGTTGATCTAATGTTTTCTAACAGAAAATTCTTCAGGTTCTATTACTAAGGAACATCAGGTTGAAGAATGTTACCTACATGATGATAGTGTTTCTGTGAACTTGCTTGCAAAAACAATATTCCACGATATGCATAGATTTTGCTGGTACAGATTATGCCCATAATTTAGACAGAAGAAGTTCTAAAGAAGTGAACCTCACACTAGTAATGGTGGTTAAATCTGGCAAAGGAGAGAAGAGACAGAATAGGGATGGTCATCAGGGAAGATGGACTGTTCTGATTATGATTATAAGGTGATATACTACTTTGGGAATTAAAAAGGGCATAATTACATATATTGATAGAAACATCTCTGAAACAAATCAGACAAATTTTCCCATCATCCTCTTGGTGTATAGTCATCATTGGTCACAGGAGGCACTGGTCAACCATGGTGCAGAGTGGGAGGCCAGTAGTCTCCAGCAGAAACATTCACTTGCAGAAATGACTAACACTTAACATTCACCAAGCTCATCTACCAGCCAAGATTTGTTTCCCCCTGTCTAATGTGTGGCTCTGGTCATCAAAGCCGATCTATCTTTCTCCTGCACTGGAGTCAGACTACCAGCCCCTGCCCTGAGTGGTCAGGTAAACAAGAGGAGTCTGCCTATCTGAACAGCTGCTTTCGTTTGTTAAGTTCACTCATGTAGCATGCAGCCTGAGGTGGCCTGGTTCATTTGTCTACACACCCTGTTTCTTTGACCTTTAAATGGTGGCACATGCAGTTCCCTACACTACCCCAGGCCTTCGTAAGACAGCGCCCAACCAGAAGGCACTGCCTCCCACTGAGCCAGTCCATGGTGTGGTTGCCCTCCTCATGGAGGAAGTCAGGCCTACCAAAGGGTCTCTGTCAGGAAGCACAGGCAGATCTCAGGCCCTGAATCTCACCCTGGGAGGTGCTAAGTGAGTTCCATGTGGCCAAAGGCAGAGAGGGAGGCCTTGACCCCATCAATTCCACACTAGTCTCAGGTTAAGTACACTTGACACAGTGGCTTGTGCTCAGCCAGTGTCTAGTGAATGTTTAATTGCCTGAATAATCCATGCCCTACTTAATCTGCCTTTAATTGAAGTCATGGCTGAACAAGAGAAAATACAATGATGAAGTCATCACTGCTTGCAACTGACATATGCATTAAAATGACTAGAGGAAGAAAAAAAATAAGGCCTCCCAGGGTGATGACTATCACCAGAAAATACACTGGGAACACCTCTACTCTTAAAGATTTGATGACTGATACAATGCAGGGTTATCCTGGAATACTCCTACAGTCACAGAGAAAGTGCTGGTATTCTACCGAGGTAGCAGGAATCAAAGAACCTGTTCTTAGCCTTGTCTCAATCCTCACGCCATGTGGACACATAGCTGGATTTACTTTGGATAGACCCACGTGGATGGATTTTGCTCAGCTCTGCATTAGGTAAACTGAACATTAGGTAAACTGCAGCACTGAGGAAAATGGGCTCCGACAAGGTCACAGGGTACCCAACCTGCTCCAACCTCAGGCTTCCCAGGTGCAATATGAGCATGTCAACCTCACTTTCTCTGTCACCCTGAGGATGCACTGGGTGATCTACTGGGAGAGCACTCGGCCCTGTGCCAGGAGGAGGCCTGTTGGGCAAAGGTGCCTCGCGGCACCAAAGCTTGACTCAGGTATCTCTGAGCTGATCATGGCAGTGCAGGGTGATAAAGGAGTTGGAGTTGAGTCAGGGTGGAGCCTAGGCCTGGCACGCCACAAGTCCTGGTGCCCATCTCCTCCAAGGTGCCCTGCCCCACCCTTTCCCTCTACCATGTTCTGGTCCGAGGGTACAGATTTGGGTTTCTACTATGGAGATCAAAACTTTACACCTGCACATTGCCCAGGAACTGGATCTGGTGCTTATGCGCCAACTCCAAGCCCACATTCAGCAGGCAACACTGTGCTGTGGGGAGACCTCACTTGTCCCCAGCATTCCAGGGGGCTTCCCAGCATGCTCGCCATCCACCTGTGTGCTTCCTGATGGCAGAACAAGGATGACAGACACATGCTGTGTCCCCGGAATCTTTATGTCTTCTCTCCCTCACAATACTGTCACAATAAATGATAATCGCTCTGTCACTCCTGCAGCCCAACAAGCCCACAGCAGCCCCTCCAGAGCCAATGAAAGAATGACAGGTTGCCAGGTGCAAGTCTTAGCTTGTGTAGTCGTCTTGTGTTAGAGGACACACCTGCCAAGCTGAAAGGCTGGTAAATGGTAGCAACTGCTTTGGTCAGGCAGCCACTTCCTAGTGACCATAATTCTCTGGTTAAAGAGAAGTGTTTCCTGGTGTCTGGACCTTGAGCGCTGGTGGTGGCAGAGTCTTCCCTGCATCACAGTGCATGGTCAAGGTCCAGGAAGGCAGGGCCCCTGCAGCTACAAGGCCTGCCTGGCCAGCTTTGGGGCGGAGGGAGGCTCTGGAAGGCTGCCCAGGCTGCCAGAGCCCCAAAGTCCAGGTCTGCAGTCAGTGCTTGTCCTTGGCAACATAAGAGGCAGCTTAGCACTTTCTGGGTGAGTGGGAGGCCAGGAAATGAGCCAAGGCAGCAGACTTCACCCAGTACCTACCTTGTCTGGGACAAAATGGCATGCCATTGTACATTATCAACTAGCAAGAGGAGTGGAAATTTCTGACTCCATGTCACCAAGGATTCTGAGAATCATCTAGGTTCACTGTGATGGTGAACATTTTAGTGCCTTCAATGATACAAATAGCCTGCTCCGGCATACAAGCCATAGGCTCACCACTACCAAGCAGGAAATGTGCCTCGGAGATAGCATGGAGGAACACTTGACCCTGCAGACCTGACTCCTGTGCAATGACTCCTCCCATGGAAGAAAGGGCCCCTCCCTGCAGCTGACATGGCCCAGGCAGATGCACTGACTCTGGGCTTGGTAGTGCTGCCCCTGGGGAGGCCAACATCTTGGCCTCTATCTAGTAGAGATGATCTTAGTCTGAAGTCTGATTCCCCTCTGATACTCAGAGGATGGAGGGTTTGGGATACTGTAATCCCAAACTTTTAGCCAGAGAGCTGTCCATGCAGGGAGCAGAAACTCAGCTTGCTGGGACTGTGGACCCTAAGATGGTCTTGGGCAAACCAGATGAGTTGGTCACCTGCAGGTCAACTGTGGGGTGCAGACATAGACATGCTGGAGGGCCACGATCACCTGAGAGTCTGGAAACCTAACATCAGGGCCAAGCAGATGGATGCGACTGACCCATCTCTCTCCCCAGTCCTCAGCAGTGGAGACAGCGCGTGTGCAAATGGTGTGTGCAGTTAGAAGTCCCAGCCTTGCCATTTTCCAGCTGGGCACCCTTGGGTAACTAAACTTCAACTTTGCCATTTACAAAAATGGCTCTGTCCTGGTGGTTGCTAGGGGCGCCGAATTCCACTTGCCCTTTTCATTTCCCCATGGACTCCTTTCCAAGACTGACTTAGAGAATTTTCCTAATTACCTCTCCTTCCCCCCATGAGCTATGGATCGCATAGACACATGGTGGCTCTTACTAAGCATGGCCATTTGGAAGACCATGGCCCATTTTAAGATCTAATATTTCTAACCTTTTTCCTGTGACCACTATCTCCTCTCCCTGAGGGGGACAC
Source organism: Thryonomys swinderianus (assembly GCA_004025085.1). Taxonomy (NCBI): domain Eukaryota; kingdom Metazoa; phylum Chordata; class Mammalia; order Rodentia; family Thryonomyidae; genus Thryonomys; species Thryonomys swinderianus. The sequence goes on from PVIC010000232.1 coordinate 63,612, forward strand.
TGTTCCCACAGTGAATGAATCTGAGGTCCAGTGCCGGGACCTCATTTAGAGATGAAAGTTTTGAAGTCATTTTCATTGACTGCCAAGTCTAGATCACAGTTTGGAGGGGACCCATACTCAGCATAGCGAGAAGGGTGGACCTATCGCTTAGAGCCATGGTAGTTTCAGGGGTCACGCTCAGGGGTCACAGTCACACAGGAAAGCAGCTCCTTCCTCTGCCAGATCAGCCTGAAGCTTCAGAAGGAGGTGTGCAGAACTGTGCTCTGGCCTCACCTGTGTCCCTTAGCATGGAGTTAGCAGGCCAGCTGTCCAGCATCAGCTAGTGAGAGGTAACCCGCCACTGTGAGCCTTGGGGGCCATGCTCCTGACACTGCCATGGAACACGTGGAAAACAATGCCTTCTTTTCCTCCTGATGCATGTTGGCATCTAGACTTCTGGACTCCTGAGTTTCTGATGACCCCGGAGCTTCAGTGGAAGCCTGGAGTTTCTCCTTTAGCTTAATTTACATATGCAAGAAATGTTTGCAAGAAAAGCCAAAGTCTTTCTTGTTTGGCCATTGTCATTTTGGGTTTTCTGCCTCCCACAGCCATGGCTAATCATCTCCGATAAAGGCAGGAAGTAAAGTATAAATGACATCTAGTAATACCAACCACTTTAGTCCAGAGCTGATGACACCGATCTCTACAGAACTGGAGACATCCAGCCACTTCTTCACATGTGTTCAGATTTCTAAATTGGCTTCTGCTGGTCTAAAATGCGGAGTGTGTAGAGTCAGGGGCTGTGGCAAGATGGTCCCTTCTATGGGCCCAGAAAGCCATGCTTTCACAAGCTCGGCTCTGGTGTTGGCCCTTCTGCATGGGGGTGACCTGTGTGGGATTCCCTGTGGGCTCCTGGAACCAGCTTCCATCTGTGACGGTTGGGCCATCCTGATGCACAGAGGCTGTGTGTGGGAGCTGTGGCTGCTGGGGCGGGAGGACACTGGCCCTGGCCACACATCCAGGTGGGAGCAGCCAGGCAAGCGACCTAGGCTGAGATGACATAGACCACTCAGCTGAGCCCATTCCACCTGTAAGTTGTGCACAGATATATGGCTCCTATTTGATGACACCAAATTTTGTGCAGTTTGTTATACAGCAATAGCTAACTTGGTAACGGTGTACGAATAAGTTAATTACCATGTAGGGGAAAGAAAACAGCAAATGGCTAAAAGTGGTGGAAGGTACTTCCAGTGTGGATGTTTTGTATTTCAAATAATGAAATAACCTGGCTGGTTTAAGGAGTGTGCCAAAATAAAGAGTAACAAATGCAAAGCCGGGCATGGTGGCTTACATCTGTAATTCCAACAGTCTGGGAGGCTGAGGCAGGAGGATTCTAAGTTCAAACCCAAACTTAGCATCTAATTACTCAGGGAGACCCTGTCTCAAAAAGAAAAAAAAAAAAAAAAAAAAAAAGAGTGGGGAATGTAGCTCAGTGCAAAGGCCCTGGGTTGAATTCCCTGCACCTTTCATTGCTCCCACCAACAAAAGTTTAAAACCCAAAATAAAAGCAAGTGTGAATAAACTGCTGAGAAGCTTTTTAAAAATGCAACTTACTTTCTAAATAATGGCTTTTCAGAAGTATGGCAATATGTTGGTCACAGAGAGTTTCAGTCACCTGCTAGGTACAGGGGGTGAAACTGGTACACACTCTGTACCAGCAAAGGCCTGGGCAGAACAAGTGGCATCCAAAGGAGCGCGACGGTGCCCCTAAAAGTGGAAATACTGTACATTCTGAGGCAGTTGCTAAGTTGGTCTAGTGGCAGCTGAGAGTCTCCGCGTGGCTGTGATTACCAAGGTCTGATTTGAAACTCGGTAGCCTTCACCTCCCGAAGCTGCTCTCCCTCCCTGGAGCCAGTTGGCTGCTTAAGTACAAACTGATGGAGGAATGTGTAGTAGGTGATGCCAGCCTCGCCACGGCTGTCCCCCTCAGCTTCCAAAGGCTGCTTGTTTCCATGCCATGGGGAGGTGGCAGTGACGCCAAGGTCTTATTTGGATGACTTCAACCCTCTGCTGCCCAGACCCTTTTCACAGCACCCTCGCCCTCCTTTTCTCGTTTAATGAAGCTGCAGAGGGGCAGATTGTAGGAAAAAATAACAATCTTCTGAGTTATTAGGTAATACATAGCCCAAATGGGGATCTCTCCCCATTATTGCCCTAATTTCTTCATTTCAGTCAGAATGGTAAGGGAGCCTCTTTCTGAAACTTACTAAAAATTCCATTTAGTATTTTTGTCTATCATTCCTTTCTATATAGCCCTTTTCAAAGGCTATAAAATTCTCTATGCTGCATTACTTGGCCCTGCCTAAAACACTTCAAATAAACAATTTAAAATGGAAATACTCCCTGATATTCCAAACTAATAGGAAATATTCATAACACACTAGCACAAAGTAGCTCTAATCCTTGAATAGGAACACTAAATTCCCATGAAACCCTACGAACCACAGAAGGACGTGGTGCGTTTTTATTTGCTCAACCAATTTAGGAGATTTTTTAAAGGACAGTCTGGTTTAGAACCAGGTTTTCAGCTGGCGGTGATTTTGCCCCATGGGGACATTCACCGATGTCTGCAGACACGTTCAGTTGTGGCAGTTGTGCCAGGTGTGTGACACGGACACTGAGTGGGCATCTGACGGGCCAGGAACGGGCAAGGGCACCGAGAGATCACATGTTGCGCACAGCAGGAGTTTAGTGAATGTTTGCAGAGCGTGTAAGTGAGCGAATGAGCGAGGTGGAATGCTTCATGAGCCCCTGTCTCTTGGGGCAGCCGCAGCTGAGGGGAGCCGAGGTGGGGAGCAGCGACTGCCTCACGCTGAACACCAGTTCCCTCCTGGGTCAGTTCAGAATAATGTGCTCGCTCCCTCATGACAATCCCGAGCGCAAAGGTTGAAGCAGTTTTTCTATTTAGCATCAAACTATAATGTTAGGTAGAACAAGCCAGACATACAAGCTTAAATATCACATAGCTTCTCTTACTTAAGAGATCCAAAGTATAAATAATTTGAAGAACAAAATAAAAGGTAACAGGAAACAGCGAGGTAGCTCTCTTGCAATGGGAAGAGGACCGAGAGAGGGAGGGAGAGGAGGTGGAGGGGAAGGGAGGGGAAGGGCTCGTAAAAGGAATCGAGATGCGTTATATATGAGCACCAGCTCCTCACGATGACTGGAACCATCACGTAACAAAAATTTTTAAAATATCTCCAAGCCTTATTACCAGGTTAGCCTGGGAAGATGAACCGGCCGGAGCTCCCATACCTCGACACCGGAAGTCATTTCTCCCTCCAGTTTAGCCCGTGCCTGGGCCCTCCAAGCACGGGCCTGTCTGTGTGACGATGTGGGGTGAAGGTTCCTGGCTGTCGTGGGAAGGGCACAGTCACACGCTGACTCTCTGGCACTTCCATCACTGCTGCTTGCCACCCATGGGCCAGACCTGTCCAGAGCCAGAGCAGGGCTTTCGGGACGTGACCTGTGCTGTGCCACCGGGCAGCACAGGAGGCGCCAGGACACTTGCAGCAGACGTGCCTCACACCATGCCCCATGAGCAGCAGGGCAAGCACCTTCTTTCTCAGCCCAAGCCTCGGGCTGCTCCCTCTGAGCTCTGCACTCCTCCCTGCCTGGCTCTGGGACCTACCTAGGAGGCCGCTTGGCTTCATGCTTTGCTCTTGCTGGCTCTAAGCACCAGCCTGCAGAGATCAGGAAGCTGCTTGTCCCTGGCCTTCTCCTCCTCCTTTCTAATCACACCTTCCTCTTGCTGACCTCACCCTGACACCAGGACAAGGCAGAGCCGGTGCAGCCTGGGCCCTGCGTCCCAACCCTGGCTGCTCATGACAGTCACCTGTACTCATGACATCCGGAAATATAAGAGCTGGGTGTGTACTCTGCAGAGCTGAACAGGAGGCACCAGGGAAATGTTAACCCTGATCCTCTATGTATGGGCTGCAGGACCTGGGCAATGTACTAAGCCCACAAGCCTCAGTTTTCTCATCTGCAAAATGCGCTCATGTGTACGGTGTGTGAAGCTGGTTTGAGGGCACATACTACATAGAGCAGGAGCAGTGAGACCGTCTCTGCAGTGCTTCCACCCAGGGGAGCTGGATATGTGGACCTACTATGTACTGGGCATCACCTTCATAATGGTTCTGCAGGATAATTAGGTCAGCTCCATTTTTGGAGAATGAGAACAGAAGTTCAGAGAAGTCAAATAAAGGGCACAGCAGCAGAACAGGTACACATCTGTAGGCTGAGGCAAGATGACCTCTGTCAGGTTCCCAACCCACATGGTGGGCATGGGGCTCTGCAGTTGTCACCCCCTGCACACACCCGAGGGAAGAGTCTCCAGCCTGCTCCACAGGAAGAGAAGCTGAGAGCAATCTGTGCGGTTTCCCAGGAGCCTGGCTGAAAGCGGCCTCACTCCCAGGCTCTGTGCCCTCAGGGGCCTGCGTTTCCTATTTGCCTCCAGCACTGCTCACATAAAAAGTGCTTTTTTCAGTGGATAACAGGTTCAGGAATGTGCTCTGCAGACTGGTCTGACCCATCCGAGCTTGTCTGTGGCATCCTCAGGGCCTGCGTCTCCCAGGTATTGGGGAGGACAGGTGACCAATGACTCCAGACCTGTACTTGTTTGGCAAATGACCTGCCTGCAGTCACAGGTGTAATCAAGAGGGGCGGGCTTGGCGGGTGAGGCAGGGCGGAGCGGTCACCAGAGGACCCAGCGCGCTGCAGGGCAGCAAATCCCAGGCCCGGCCTCAACGGGAACAGTGTTGTGTCGCTCTTGGAGCTGCGATGGTGCTGACTTTGAGAACATGTGTCTCCTGCTTCGTGAGAGTGAATACAGCCTGGGTAACGTGGTGAGGTTACGAGCTGTTGTTTTATGGTGTGGAAGTCAGCTGCTTCTGGCTGACGCTAGCAGTGAGGGTATCTAAAATAACACTGAATTAGAAGGAGTTGCTTTATGAGACTCAGGAAATGGATCTGAAGTTCGCCTGCTGGGACTGGGGACCAGGAGGGAGGCCCCCCGGCTGTCCAGGCACGCAGCCTGGGCAGGGCAGCGGGTCTTCTCCCAGGTTATCCTGGGCACGTGGGGTGGAGGCCAGTCCCGTCACCCGGCTTCGTTTCTCTCTCCATGACTGTCACTTTCGAAAGCTGCATTCCCTCCAGTCCATCAGGACACACACAGACTGGCAGGGCACGTGTGGTTCACTCTTGCACCCCACTGGGCAGCACTGGTTGGCACACAGTAGTGCTCAGTAGCTGAGTTAAGGAATGGATGGAGGAGCACTTCCAGAGCTGCTGGCGCTTTGTGTATTTTATCATTCCACTCGTGTTTGGGGCCTTCTGCCCTCCAGCAGCACCACTTTTCCACACTGGAATGTCTTCTTCTCAGAAGCCCCTGGTGAGGGAGAGAGCAGAGGCACTGGTCTCCCTGAGAGAGGCCAAAGCCTGCGACACAGCTAGATGGACCGCATGTGCCCTCAGCACTGCAGACATGAGTCTCAGCAGCAGAGAGGTAAGGCCCTGACTCCGCCTCCCAGCTGCAGGTCAGCTGTAGGCTCTTGTCCTCTCCAAGCTCATGTCTCTCATCAGTTTCCTACAAATCCGATGGCTCCGAGGTCACCTATCACACCCCTTGCTTAGGAAAGTTGTGTTGGTGCCTGTTGCCTGCAAACCCAGAGCACCCACTATACACCCCAATGTCCCCGGCCCTCTGGCCAGACAGGCAATCTGCAGTTGGGCAGAAGGCATGTCTGTGGGGCCTGAAAGTCCTGAGTGTCAGTCACAGCTCTGCCACTTAAGCACCAGAGCCCAGGGTATATTGGTGGCCAGTGGGAGACTAAAGCCAAGTGGAAATGCAATGTGGTCACTGTGCAGGTTAAGTGGTTTAATGCAGGTAATGTCCTGTCAGGACTCTGCCTTTTCTGAAGCTATTGCTCATGAAAGATGGGAGAGGTAAGGCCAAGGGGCTCTGTGTTTGATCGAACAGAAGAGATGTTTTGGGTGAAGCAAGGTTAATGTTCTGTTCTTTAAAAGGCAAGGTGATTCGAGAAACCTAACTTAAAACCCTTGCTTGCAACTCACTGAGAATTGGCAAAGGTGGGCACATGGCCACTGCTCAATGAGCTCAGGGTGTAGCAGTGCTTCCAAAAGGGCCCTGGCTTAGCCTCTCTGAACTGCTGGTCATGTCAGAGTTCAAAGACTGCGATGGGTGCGTGCTTAGAAAAACAGCAGCTCTGAGGGCGTGGACAACCAACTCCCAGAACTATGGGCAACTTGTGTGACAAAAGAATTGCTGATATGACTAAGGACCTTGAAGAGGGGAGTTTGTCCTGGAATATCTCCTTGGACTCGATGACATCACTGAATCCTGGCAAGAGAGGTGGGAAGGCCCAGTGAGAGGAGGGGCCGGGGGTGGCAATGGAAATGGAGGTCAGAGAGACAGAGGCTGAGGGAGCTATGATGCCAGGTGTGGTGAAATGGGTGAAGGGACGGATTCTCAGCACGAGCCTTCCTGCCACACCTTGACTTTACCAAAACAATACTGTACTGACTTTGGATTTCTGACCCCTAGAAGTACAGGAAAATGGAAATGTACTTTTAAAATGGAAATGCATTTTTAAAGTGCTAAAGGTATGGTATGGTCAGAGTAGCAACAGTAAAATCACATAAGCACTGCCCATCTTGTGGGCATCCGAGGTGGACAGATCACATGGGGTGAGCCTGGCACCGGTGCCTGGGCAGGAACACCAGGCTGTGGGTTGTGGTTACCACTGTTACTCTCATCAGCAGCAGGAATTGGCAGAACGGGCCTCTACCTTCCGCCAGCAGGGAGGGTAGGTGCGCTGTTTCTCTGGAGGGGGCAGCTTTGAGTAGCATGGGAACCTGCAGCCTGGTGTCCAGTGCAGCAGAGAAGGACCACAGTGCCTGGCACCCTGGGCCTCTGCCCTACAGGCCCAGCTCATGACAGACACACTGTCCTCTGGCTCAGTTCACAAAGACACAGGAGAGGCTGCCCAGAATCGCAAGGTTTCCACTCCGAGGAAGCTGTGTTATCTTTTTAAGAAGTGTGGTGAAGTGGCTCTGGAAGACGAATGGGTGACATCTGCTCCTGCTTAAGCTCTGTCAGGGGCTATGGGATTTAGAGGCAAAGAAATATCTCTGTCACGGAAGACACACGCTTTCTATTTCTATAAAAACACGGACAAGCAAGCTTTTTCCTCATTTCTTTCCAATCTTTAAAGAAAGAAAAATGTGCACAGTGTACTTTCTTTTCTCTCTGAGCCACAAAATGCTTGAGCAGAAAGAGGCTCCAGGGTTAACAGAGAGCAGGGCTTGATAAAAACCTTTCCCTTGAATGTCAGCCATTCCTGGTGCTTGTGGCTCGTGGCTTGGACCCCAGAGCATTGCTGGAGGCTGGCGGGGGAGGCAGTGGGCAGCCCAGAGCCATGGGGCGTAAGTGCAATTCTTGCCTTGACAGAAGTCCGAGGTCTTCCTTTCAGGCATAAGGGGAAGGATGCAAAGAAAGGCAGGAGCTGGCCTGCTGTAGTCTGGATCTTAGGTGTCTGCTGAAGAAAGGTCCGTGTGCTAAAGGTGTGGTCGCCAGCCTGTGGCCTAGAGCGGGAAGTGAAGCCAGGGGCATGGCCTTGAGGGGGATGTGGGTAGCCGGCCCCTTGTTGTCTTTTCTTTTGCAGTTTCCTGATACCTTTCCTCTGCCATGATATGCTGCCTCACTGTAGGCCCAAAACAATGACACAGGTCACCATGGACTGAAGCCTTGAGCCAAATAAACCTTTCCTCTCTAAAGGCTGATCATCTCAGGCAATTTGTTTCAGTCATGGACAGGTGACTCATGTCCTTTGAAGGTGCCTTAAAACGGCAGCAGTTTCCCTTCTTGGTACCCAAAAATTTCTGGCATGAAACAGAAGGACTCCAGGTAGCTTCCAGGCAGTAGGCTGGAAAGTGGAGGGAGATAGGGGACAACGGAGGGGACAGGGGCCCTGCCTGGTGGGACATGTGCTCTGGAGCTGAGCCTGTGCTTTCGAATGACACTCGCTGGGGATAGCAGAGGGGAACCTGCCTCAGGAACTGGACTGAGCAGGTCTTCACTTGCAGGCAACTTCACTGCACGCTCGCAGTGCCTGCCCTTCTGCAGGTGCATAAAGCAACAGCAGGGATTTTCCCCCACAGTGCCGGAGGCCGGGGGAGTGGCAGGGGCCAGAGTCTGGTGCGTCCTCCGGACAAAGCTGAAATAAGCCGTGCAGCCCCACCGTGGGCAGTGGGGGTGTGTATGGCAGCTCGGCTTCTCGGCACATCCTGCCCACAGGAAGGCACTGGGGCCCCGCACCTGTGCCAGCTCGCGGGTCCATCATCCCCTGCTGCATGGCCAGCAGGGACTTCACACCCGCTTTAGGTCTGTCACTCTTATCAGCAAAGAGGCGCCCCCTAGAGTTGACTCTTTACTCAAGCCCTTGGTGAGATGTTCCACCGCAACCCCCTGCCTTTCTGTAGCTGCTGTCCTCTGAGAGGCCGCGTCACGCCCTCTGTGTGGGACAGCGTGCTCACAAGAGCTGCTGCACGACTCAGCACGGGCCCGGCTGTGTTCACAGTGCCTCTTTCCCTGGCACTGAGCGAGTCTCATGCCAGCCCTCTTGGCACTGCACGGGGTCACTGGGGTCGCTTGCTTCTGCCCTCAGAGCTGTCTCGCTCACCTCTCTCCCCGACAGGCTCCACACTCACATTATCCCATCCTAACTTCTATTTCTATGACCCATGACTGTACGCAGTATCGTACGTTCATTTGTTTCACTTGGTGACTGGTGGTTGTCCTTCCTTTCCCCAAAGTGACAGGGACCTCCGCTGCCTTCTCTCCTCTGTATAAACATGTGTGTGACAAGTGAATGACCATGTCCTCCTGTTCCCAACTCAATTTTTCTGGAGTGAGCAGTGAATTGTATCATTCCCAGACTCAATGTCCTTCGGTGGCTCTTGCTAGAGACAGCGGAAACTCGGCAGGAAGGACCCTCGCGGTCTGGCTGAGACTTCCCCATCCCCGCGCCTGGCCCCACCTGCCACGCTGAGTGTGGCGGCCGCTGTTGCTGTCCACTTCCAGGCTTCTCTGGGCACGTAGGATGGTGCCCATCCCCCTGGAGGATTCAGTGGGGGCTGGACGACTTACTTTGGCAGAATGGCACATTCTAGTTCTGAGGAGGAGCTGTAAGAGCCAACGTGGGACACGCCTTACTGTTCCGCCCTCTGCACAGCCACTGCCCAAACGCCAGGGAGAGGGTGACACCAGGGTGGCCGGCGGAGGCCCCAGCCAGCCCCTTCTGCACACAGATAATGAGAAAAAATAAACCATCTGCACGGTGGGCTGGATCTTTAGGTACTCTGTGACATACAGTGGCATCGGGCACCCTCTCCTGGCTCATCCGCTGGCTTTGAACTTGCCCAACTGGCTGTACCCCCTTATTCCTGGGCCTCACAGTGACCATTCCCCATGCTGATCCAGCTGATTCTTCTGGAAACCAATCCGTGATCTCTGAACACCTTTCAGGATGCCTCTGGAAGTCTCCTGAACGCCTTCCTTTTTGTGAGGCAGGGTCTCACTTTGTAGTTCAGGCTGGCCCTGAGCTCACTATGTAGCCTAGGCAAGCCTCGAACTCAGCAATCCTCCTGTCTCTGCCTCCCAAGTGCTGGGATTAAAGGCGTGAACCACCATGCCCGGCACTGTGGCATGTGGCATTGATTGCTGATGGGCGTGAGTCTCCACACCCAGCATTGTATGTGGTTACTGGGATCAAACTCAGGGCCTTGCACTTGCGAGGCAGGTGCCAGAACCACTGAGCTAGATCTCCAGACCCCTGAATGCCTTCTTGAGGCAAGTTACACAGTACCCAGCTCCGCCCTCCTCTCCAATCAAGTTCACCTTGTTGCTTGGCTGTGACTGTATGATGACTGCTCAGGCTCCACTCCAGGCTGAGCCCCAGATTCTGCAGAGCTAGGAGGCCCCCACATTGCCCCTCACCTGTCCTAGATGTATTAACAAGAGAGTGAACGAGGGCCTGGAGGGCTGGGGAAGCAAAGGATGGTCCATACGTGCTACCCAGGGTTTGGGGCTGAGAGCTTGCAAAGGGTACTACGTTAGGCCTTCCAATTCCTCATTTAATCTCACTGCCATCTACAATAGGAAAGCTGTTCCTTGTTAAAAAATGTAGAAATCAAGTCAGAGAAAGGTAGGGAAGGATCTGAGACTAGTACAAATGAGATAAGAGGAGACTCAGTCCTGTGTTTTGAGACCCACAGTTTCTCATTCTTTCTTTTTTTTTTTAGCCACAGAAAGAAATAAAACCACAGCATCCTCTTTCCTTGGGTGAAGGCAGCAGACAGGCCCCGCAGCACAGGGTTCACATATGTGTGGGAGTGGGTCGGGGCTGCTTGTGAGGAGACGTGCAGGTGTGGGTGCTTCTGAGGCCAGTTGTGTCCTTGTGCTGCCCCCAGCTTTCCTCTGGGCCCTTGCTGAGCCAAACTGGTTTCTCACTATGACTTTTCTTAGGTTATTCTCACAGACTCGTGGAACCAGGTGGCAGAAGGGATATCAGAGCCACAGAGCCCACCTTTTGGCACATCTTCTGAGGGAGGGAGGTATTTCCTCTCTGTCTAAATATACCTGGGGAGTCAAGCTCATACTTTACAAGGCAGCCCACTGCTTTTCTGGGCCTCCCTGCCATTGCTGGGGTCCGGAGTACCATACCACAGCCAGAATGGATCTTCTGGAAACCAATACTTCTGCTGTGGCCTTCCAACTCCCCTCCCCCAGTGAGCCCCAGACTTCATTGCTTCTCACCATCCTCTGACCCTCCTACTTCCTGTTTGAATCAAAGTCTGGGGCCAAATACACACAATACACAAAATGGTCTGCCCCCTGCAGTGGTAGGATGATCCCTGTCTGTGAAGCAGTATGAGCTTTTGGCTGGCCCTTGAACATACAGGCCTTTTTGAGTCTGTGGTCAGCTAAGACCCCAGCTCTGTTTTCATGTCAAGTGCTACTTGATATAAGGGGCCTTCCCTGACCAGCTTTTAAGAATATCAGGGAGAAGACTTTACACTCGTCTCTGCAACATTAAATCACATGACTGCAGCTTTTTCATACCTTTTAGAAAAGTAGATTCAGTCATCTGAGGTCTGAGCTAACCCTCATCGGTTCTGGGTGAGTCACGATTTTACTAATTTATCGATATAAATGATGAGTATAATAACATTAGTGCCTAATAAATGTCATCTAGCCCATATTTCTCTTTTTTCCTTTTTAACATTACACACTAACCATACAGAGAATGAATGCACACATGGAAGTGTATAGTGTGTACATATGCATACACATGGACACACAGGTAACAAGGTATAAGGAGGAATGATCCAACCTCGTCCCCATACCCAGGATGCTATGCATTGAACCTTTTGCACCTTAGCCCTGTGAGCTTCCAATGAGACCGGCAGCCTTATCCCTCGGCCTTCCCTACCAGGAAGATGACTATCTGGAACTGTAACTCTTATGCATTGCTCTGCTTCACAGTTCTCTTTTTCTGTCCCTGGACAATCTAGTTTTGTCTTCCTCTGTCAGTGGAATCCTACCATATGCCTTGCTCTACCAATGCTGATTCTCACACTGTGCCATGTCCTGGGGCCCACGGCCAAGCTGGGGGCAGTCAGGAGAGGCCTCGCGGTCACCACTCAACTCCCTTTGGTCTGCAGCAAAAAGACCATTTCTTACTGATGCTACTACCAGCAGTGCTTGCGGGAATATTCCAGCGCCCAGGAGCACAAGTGGGAATTTCCCATGTTATTACCAGTAACCTGCACTTCTAGACTTCATTTTTATCAATCAGCTGAACATAAAATTATATAAAATCACCACAATTGTTATTTGGATCCCACTGATAGTGAGTTTGAACAGCTTTTTATACACTTATTGGTCATTTATTTTGTGAATGTCTCTTTATATCTCTTTAATTGAATCGGTTTTGCTTTATTTCTTATTGATTGTAGGGTTTTAAAACTATAATCTGACTATTAATCCTTATTAATTAAATATGTTGCTAGTATCTTGTAAAATAGTGCCATGATTTTCTGTGTTAATATAGTCTTTTTTAAAACCATAAGATTCTCTGGAAGAACTTGACATATATCAGGTCCATATCTATATACTCATGTCTTGGGCATTTCTGTCTTCTACTGTCTGTGTGGCACCAATGGAAATAGCAATGCTCATAGCCCGTTTCTATCTTCATTCATTCTGCACTTGTGTGGTCTATGGGAATCTGCTGGTGTGGAATTTCTAGGCCCTTCCTCTTATACCTTAAGTGGCTGAGTGAAGAGAATCTTGATATAGGTTTTATCTTTAGCACTGACATGAAACCCATCATAAGTCCCCAACTCCTTCTTCTTCCCTGCTAGAAAAGCAATCACAGACCTCTGACTCAGTCAGCCATTTTTCCTGTGGTTCTGGCACAACACAGAGAAGCCAAATTGCAAAGTTTAATTAGTTAGCTTGCTTGAAGATAAATGCAAATACAAAAGTTTTCAGTTTCACCTGTTTATGAGCCAAAGGCAAAATTAATTAAAGTCAATGGAGAAAAGTAAATAAACATTTTGAAAAGAAGGAAATAAACACTCTGGAGTGTGAGGTTAAGGCTCATGAACACGAGAGTCAATTATTTACAGTCATGTGCTTCTGCTGATAATTTAATCACAGCCATTCTGTCCCCTTCCCATGGGGGCGCACAGAAGAAGAAAGTGCTTTTGGCATCAAAAAGGTGGTCAAGACGGATTTCTTATCAGCAGCATGGCTGTGTCCAAATCCCAACAAAACTGTACTGGACAAGAGTCCTATGGATTTTCTGAGCTGTTATTTTCAGAAATATGAATTTTTTTTATCTTTCTAAAACTGTAAAATGGTGCTTTTTGCTGTATTTACAAGAACAAAAATGTTGACATTTTTCTACTGGCCATCTTGGTATCTAAATTAGATTAGTATGGACGAAAAACAAATGTGTATGTTGGGTCCATAGTTGAGATGTCAAATAAAAATTCTGTGACAAATGGCAGTTTCCTAACTCTGAAAAATGGCAGTTTTCTCGTGTGTAAGTAGACCTTGCTTTTGCATGGTAATGCTGTCATTTTTGGACAAGATGAGCTGCACATCTCAATTGCTGTTTGTTATTGCTGCAATGATGCAAAAAACAAAAACAAACAACCCCCCCAAACCCCCAAAACCTGGGGTCAGAGAAAGAGACAGCAGATGTTGGGGACTGAGTGTCCAAACAAGCAGTCTTACAGCTGAGGGTTTAGCAATTAGGACTGAAACGCCCCAGCATGGAAACAGGGCTGGAAGGAGATTGTTGCTAGAAGGTTCAGGATCGAAAACAACAGGAGGGAGCCAGAGGGTGGGAGATGGGTAAAGAAACTACCATTACTACCAGCAACCATAACTATCAAGAAATGATGAGACTTTGTATTTTCATAGGAAGATGCCTACAAGTTTATGTGGGGGGGGATAAACTATAATATAAACTACATTCTATAATTCTATCATTTGTTAAAGCCAAGCTTTGTGTGGAGATATGTATGCAAGCATAAGAAAAGGAAAATAGAAACAAATCGTTAATACTTATGATGTTGGAAGGGATGGGGTAGGAAAAGGGAGGAGGTTTCATTTTAGCTGAGTCATTTCTGTGCCTGAATTGTCACCACAAGCGTGACTGCTATGATTCAGACCTAAAATGTCCCCAGCTGATGGAGCTATAGGGAGGGAGGCGGTGGAAACTCTATGGGATGGGGCCTCACAGGAGGACATAGGTCACAGGGGTTGGTTTCAGAGGGTATGCCTTATTCGCAGCTCTGGTTTCTTTCCCTCTCTGTCTCCTGCCTGTCATGAAGTGAACTGCTTTCCTCCATTATGACATTTCTGCTTCATCAGAAGTCCAGAGACAACTGAGCCAAGTGAGCAGGGAGTCCTGAGACCATGAGCCAACGTAAACCTTTCCTCCTCTGTACCAGTTAATCTTACCCATCAAGTTGACTGGTTTAAGCATCTCCTGGAAAGGTGAATGCATCATGGGGTTGCTGTATCATGGGGGATTAAGCCGTAGAGGCTCAGGGCTGAATGTGGTGCGGGAAGTGGAGTAGAGGAGGTAGGTCATTGGGAAAGTGTCATTGGAGGGTATATTTCTCACTGGTACTCACTCCTGGCTGTACATGAATTGAGCAGCTTTGCTCCAGTACATCCTTCTCTCACGAGGTTTCGGCCTTGGAGCCAACAGAAGCACGGATGGAACCCAGATTAACCCAGAGCCAGATTAAGCCTCTCCTGTAAACTATAGGTGTTGGGTATTTTTTCCCCAGAAACAAAAAGCCAACTAACACAATGACTGAATTTGCTAATTTAAAGGAGAGGAGTTAAAAACTAAAAAAAAAATAACTGAATGGAACAATAAAAGGAAATCCCACAGAACCAGTGATCTGGTACAACAGAAAAGGAAGATCTTAGGGTTGAGGTTCTCCAGAACTCCAAATCCAACAGGGGCAGAGGCAGGAGGGACCAGGAGGCAAGAGAATCCTAGGCACAGTGTAAATAAACTTGGGGTCCTGGGGTGCTCCCTGTTTGGTAGGGATGGAAAAGAGGGGGCCTTCTGAGGATGGAAATGGTGGCTGCGTTTCAACTTCGCATGGTCCAGAGAGCCCAGATCTGCCTCCCATTCTTCCCTGGGGCCCTTGTCCATTTCTGCCCCGGTCCTGACCAGCATCTTGCGTATGTCCCATGAGGGTTCTCAGGCCTACCACCCACCAGAGAGAAAGAAAACTTTCTGGGGGAATTTTTCAGTGTGCAAATTTAGAGGTGTTACACAAGATCTGTTAGGTCAGAATTCAGAGAGAAAGGCTCAGCACTTGTATTTTCAGAGATTCCTTGAGTACTTGGAGTATAGAAAGGTTTATAGCTGCCTGCTGGTTTCTTCCCTTCTCCCCTCAAGCCCTCCATTTACCTCCAAAACAGAGTTCATCTCACTCCCCGCCCCCCCATCTTCATTCCTCTCAATATCACTGTTATGGATGACACAGTAGATGAGGATGATAATGACAGTCACAGTGATAATCCCTTCTGTTCCTGAGGATCTGTGTGTGGAGCATGGGCCTGAGCATGGACATACACTTTCCTCAACTGGGGGGAGGGGAGGTTAAGCGGCAACCCTGGGGCCATATAATAAGTGAGGTGGAGCTCAGGTTCAAAGTCAGGATCACTACTCCAGAGGCCCTCGATCCTTTGCCTCTCTGCTCTCTGCGCTAATCAGTACAAGATGACCAAAAGCAGCAACAACAAGAGCAACAATTATCGAACGCTTAGCTCAGACCAGAAATGGCGCTAAGGTTTCAAATGCAGTCTATGGCCACTCGGTGACATGGGTGCTGCTGCTTCCCCACTTACAGCTGGGGCAGCCAGGGAAGGGGGGGGGCTCTGCATTACCCTTCCCATACTCACAGCCAGGCCACACAGACCACCGTGAGCACCTCCAGGTCACTGTGCCGGCTCAGCTCCTGCAGGCGCAGGCTCATGAGCACATTTCTGATGTATCCAGTTACTAGTGGCTCCCTAAACAGGCCTGGCTGCAGACTGGGGCACAAGTACTTCTTCCTACCTGAAGACCCTTCCTTCCATTGCCAATTTTAAAACTCTTGAAAATGGCCCAAGTACTGCTGTTCCTTGAGTCACCTCTAAACTCAAGAGGGCAGAAGACCCTTTCCACAAGGGCTCAGGTTCCTGTGTACTCTGGTTACACAAAACCACTCAGGTTCTAATGACTTTCATCTCCAAGGGAGTTTTATCATGCAAAATTGGGGTTCCCTGAAAGTAATTTATTTTTGTAACCACAGAATCCACTATTCTCAACTATTCCCTTTCCCATCCCTGTGTATTTGGTCTTCAGTATTTGATTTAGTTAAATGTTCAGACATGCCCATTTGCCTGGTGTTTCTCTTGTGTAGGGATTGCCTACTGCTGTGTTACCAGTGAGAAACACACTGGATTCCCCATCATGGTTTGGCAAGTGAAGAAGGTGACCTTCCTCATCTTTTCCCAAGCCAGGGCGGCTGCTGGGCAACACATGAGAAAGGCCCAGAGCAACTCCAGGCCCCCTGGAGACAGTGGGACAAGAAGGAGAGGAAGGTAGTCCTGCTGCCTTTACAAGATGGAGCATACCTTGGATTGAGTACCAGCTAGGAAATTAATTGAAGGTACTAGTCTGTCATTTTCTGGAGCCTTAAAAGGTGAAATTCATTTAGTGATTCGTTTCCAGCTAGCACAGAAAAAGGAAGGGAGCCTTGTCCACAGGGAAAGTGACACCACTAACGAACAGGGATGCTGCTCAGGTTTGCTTTGTGAGTGACAAAGGAAGGCTAATTGGAAGCAGGGGCAGTTGTACAGGCTCCTCCCTCTGCTTGGTGTGCAGGACTCTGAGGGGGACAAGATTCTTAGTGAGCAGAGGGTTTGCTGGTACAGGATGTCTTTGTGGAGAATGCCAGGACCAGTTTGGGAAGGCTGGTGCTCATGGTAAGGGGTGGGCTCCTGGCTGGGAAGCCAGAAGAGCAAATGTTTGAGATCAGGGGACAATCTGGAAGGTGCTCTGGAATGCTCATCCAGATCCCCAAAGACTGTGTCTTCTGGAAGGTCCATGGAGTCAAGGCTGTGGTGGGTTAATGGCAGGAATGAGTGGACCTGTCTCCCAGAGCCACCGGGGACTCATGTTTACATCGGACTCTTTCCCTTTCTGATTCTTAGAAAACTTCTGCCTTGGGTTGATGGCCCAGCTTCCACCCATCAGGCACAGGGGCAGAAGGCTTCAGCGACTTTCCAGGACCGGTCAGTTTCTGCATCTCACCCACACAGCTGGTGTTTATCACACACCGGCCATGAATCTGAGTTCTAGAAGTCAGACACATCTGGGTTTATGTCCCAAGTCTGTACCCTGCGAGGTCTGTGACCTTGAACAAACTTTACAAACTCTCTGAACCTCATTTTTCACATTAGATAGTAAGATAATAATAGTTCCTGTTTCTTAGGATATGTTTGAAAATTAAATAAGCAAAGGTAATTGCAAGGAATCAATAGAACATATTTGAGTTACACCATAGGTTCTTTAAACATACTTTCTGTAGTTAAAAAAAGTCTGAAAATCAATGGCCTAGATGTTTAACCACAGGAAAATGGCCAAATAAATTAGACTCAGCTGCTTGATGAGCCATTATGTAATCATTAAAGATTGTAATTGTAAGGAGTGTGCCGCACTCTGGGACACGCTTATGATGTATTAAGTTAAAAGTACAATAGATGGTGAATAGGAAGCAGGAAGACAGATTAGAAGGAAAGGCGTGAGAGCAGCAACGTCACAGTGGAATAACCAGGACTGATTTCCACTGTCAATACTGAAAAGGCATTTTTTGAGTTACAAATAGTAATCGAAACTGCCACTTTGGTGGCCTGCGCACTTAATTGGGAACTTATAGCTTATAAAGCAAACAGCATACGGTCAAATCAGTCACTTGGTCACACACAAGCCATGCCCAAGGAAGTACGTAATTTAAAAGCATCATCTGGCTAATGTTTTCAGTGTTTCTTGAGGTGGGACCGTCACTCCTTAATATGCCTGTTTTGAATATTTGCATTTTGCCAAATAGGATTCCTAGCGTCTCACAAAGCGCACAGATTGAATTAATTTTTCCACAAATAGCTACATGGCACAGCCGTGTCTGTTAGAGGCCATCATGAGAGATAAGTTGCAGAGACAAAAGAGAGGGTCCAGTGCTTCGGTGCTCTGCAGTGCACCTGCGCACCCCAGCCAGGAAAGGAGGGGGTACCGTGCAGCGCCACCTTGAACTAAACCCTACTCTTGCTGACTTGCTACCCTGAAGTACAGATGCCGTGCCCTTGCAGGTGATGTATGGAACCCAAGGTGGAGCAGGCTAACCGAGGGATGCTGTGAACCAGCCCACCGCTGGCGGGATCCAAGTTCCACAGGAACGTGGTAGACAAAGGCTTCCCTCTCCGGACCAGCCTCAGAATGCAGCCCAGAACTTCCACCCCATCAGACCGTCTGCCCTCAGCTGTGGGAGGCTCGGAGGCCCAGACTCATTCCTCAAGGACGACTCAATTTCCCAGACCTGGCTCGACCCCTCTCATCTCATCTGGCACCCATTAACCTTGTGGTATCCTAATAACTAAAGCAACCTCACTTTCCGTAAGTGCTTACACCATGTCAGACACTATGCTAAGAGCTTTTAAAATGTTATTTCATTTTATTCTGTTCAATAAACCTGTATTGTCATTCAGGCTCCATCTAGAATTGTTCCCATCGTGGGGATGAGGAAACAGGCTTAAAAAAAAAATCAAGTGATGCGGACCCTAGACACAAAGATAGGAAGTGTCACAATGGAGCTGCTTCCCCATGGGTTTGGACTTAAGCCCTGTGCTACAGCTTCTCAGATGGGTAAAATGCCGGCTTCCTGCAGCCAGGGTGGGAGGGGTAGAGTAACTCAAACTCATACTAATGTGTGACTAATATTTCCCCTTCTCAGCCCACCTCTGAATCATCCCATCTAGGAAGATATTTCCAAGCACCGCAGACAAATAGATCAGTTTCCCCACCGAAAATCAATCATCCCACGTCACACTCCATTATGCCTGTATTTTTAGATGTTATTTCCTCTAATAGAAAACTTCTTTAAATATTTTGTTTGCCTTAATGGGAAACTAAAAAATCTGATTATTACATATTGCTTCCTTATAAGAGAGCATAAGAAATAAATACCATCTTCAAACCAAACTACAACAAAAACATCAACCAAACACAAAAATATGTAACTATGGGAAGTGCCACATGGACCAAAAATCATAAACCCCTTAATCCTTTTTTTTTTTTTGAGACAGGGTCTGACTTTGTAGTTCAGGCTGGCCCTGAGCTCACTATGTAGCCCAGGTAAGCCCGGAACTCAGCAATCCTCTTGTCTCTGCCTCCCGAGTGCTGGGATAACAGGTGTGAGCCACCATGCCCGGCACTGTGGTATGTGATACTAATTGCTGGTGGGCATAAGCCACCATGCCCGGCATTGTTGTATGTGGTTATTGGGATCAAACTCAGGACCTTGTGCTTGCGAGGCAGGCGTTGGAACCACTGAGCTAAATCTCCAGCCCAACCCCTTCATTCTTAACTGAAAACTCATTATAAAATTTCTATAGCCTAAACACATGGTGTCTACATTTGTCTCTGTTTTTGCAGCCTAGCAATAGAGCTTGGCACTGAGCAGATAATAAACACTTGTTAAAAATGAGTGAATAAATGAAGAATGAATCATATCATGTGGGAGTAAGATTTTATAACTGATTATGGGGCAGCTAAACATATGCACAATAAAACCACAAATATTACCTTATCTGACTCAGTGACATACTGCCAACTGTCACAATGTTGATTAGAAACATTAATCTTTAAGAAAATATTTCAAATAACTTTTCCTCTTTGAATCTTTGGCATAATCATAATTTCAGAGCCTCTAATCGAATGTCCTAGGTCCTGTGTTCAGGCAGTGGAGAAGCTATGTTGCATGGACTGGCATAAGTAGAGAATGAGAAATGCCCTCTTGACACTCCTTTGGAGTGAACCAAGCAGAGACAGAAAAGCAAACTGGGGTCCAGAAAGTCTCCACCTAGAATTTACCCCACACATAAACATTTCAAGTTTGAAGACAAAAATTAGAGGGAGAAAAGTACCCGTAAGAAAAGAAGTGATCCTCCTTTGCTTGAGAAGCACAGGAGGCCTTGAACCCAATTATGTTCAAGATGGGGTTCACGGATAAGCAACTTCCCAATGCCTGGAAACCCGCTGGAGAAGCAGACGCTGAAGGCTCCACCCAGAGCTGGTGAATCAGCAGCTCGACCATGGGCTCAACAGTGTGGATTTTCACAGATCTCTGTTTAGTGCCAATGCTTGTGGAAGCCTCAGAACTGCAATTTCAAGTCATAAGCTGTCTATCAAATGTGACAGAGAGCTAGATTTTCCAGAGTTTTCTTCAAGTCAATGAAGAGTTGCTTATGCGTGGTGTGCACAAGTACAGGAAGTCCTAGTGATGAGTCACGCACTACAGGGGAGAGTCAAACGCTAACTCGAGGAGAATATTCCCTCCTTGGCACCACCCATCCTACAGAAGAGCAAAGGGAGAGAGAGAGGTGGAGTAGCTTGTTCCTGTCCAGTCCCAAAGTCTGTAATTCTAACTGAGAGAACATGCTCCACTCCGCACACGCTGCTGGCTTTGGCAAACAATGAGAAAGACTGCCAGGACCATGGTCTCGCAGGCATCCAGCTCCCCAGAGCAGCTTCCTGGGAATGTCCATGGTTCATACCCACCGGCATGACATCGCTCATGGGGCTGCAATGGGCACCCCTGCTTGGCCTCCCCCGGGGCTTCCTTTGGACAGAGCTGGATGTCTGCATTTATTTCCACAGCTCTGATGATGAGCCATGAAGAGAAAATGATATGTTTCTGCTCTGCTGGTGAACAAAGCAATTCAGTAGTTTTTCTTTCTCTTTGAGATCCTCTCACCATCAAAACTAATGAAGAGTGTCACTCACAGGGAGCTGTTATAGCTTAGCTCTAAAATGTCTCTCGAGAGCGTCGTGTATTCACAGGTGGCATTTGGAAGGCGGTTGGGTCACGGGACCTACACTCACCAGTGGATTCACCCCTTGATAAGTGCATGATGACTGCCATGTTAGCCAGAAGGGCCTACTTGGAAGGGACGAGTGCCTTGGGCATGACCTAGAGGGTGTACTCGTCCCAGTTGCTCCTTTTCTCTCTACTTTCTAGCTGCTCTGAGGTGAGCAGACTTCCTGTTCCAAGCCTTTCCATTATGCTGTTTCTGTTTTGGAGCCAACCACCCAGGGACTGAATCCTATGAAAACCACGAGTCAAACAAAACTTCTCTTTTTGTTGTGTAGGGTGTTTTGTCTGAGCAATCAGAAAGCTGACAACAGTGCTAGGTGTGGTGTCTCCTGCTTATAATCCCAGCACACAGGAGGCAGAGGCAGGAGGATTGCTGAGTTCCAGGATTGCCTGGGCTACATAGTGAGCTCAGGGCCAGCCTGAACTACAAAGCAAGATCTTGTCTTAAAAAAAGAAAGAAAGAAAGAAAGAAAGAAAGAAAGAAAGAAAGAAAGAAAGAAAGAAAGGAAGGAAGGAAGGAAGGAAGGAAGGAAGGAAGAAAGAAAGAAAGAAAGAAAGAAAGAAAGAAAGAAAGAAAGAAAGAAAGAAAGAAAGAAAGAAAAAAGAAAAAGCAAGCAAGCAAGCTAAAAATACAGGTACTTTCCATGCACCAGGCTGTAGTCTGAGCTTTGCCGTATATTACTTGCACTAACTCTGGTATTATTTATAGCAACCCTGTGCAATAGGTTCCAGCATCAGTGTCTCCATTTTATGGATAGAAAATCCAAGACTCAATAAGGATAAGTGACTTATCCAAGAGCAAACAGCCAGTGAGCTGGTGATATGGCTTGTGTCTAGATATCTCCTCAAACTCTCACACATTCCTAGGGGGGACTTTTGTTAGTGACTGGATCATGAGTATGTGATACTGGGTCAGTTCACTGAGTAGTTTAGTATACATAGTACTGGGTGTTGGAGATGGATTCACTGAAGAAGGAGGACCCACCCTGGGTGTGGCTGACACCAACCAATAGGCTTGCAGCCTGGTAGAATAATAAAAGAAAGAAGGAAGTCTTACTGCTTCCTGCCTGCTGTGCCATAAACTGTTTCTTTGCTGCTATGCCACCCTGCCTTGAAACCAGCTTAAACCTTTATGGACTTAAACCTCTACAAACTCTGAGCTAAAAGAAACCTTTCCTCCTTTAACTTGTGAGTATCAGGTATTCTGTCCCAGAAATGAGGAAGTAACTAATACAGCCACAGAAGACTTTGAACCCATCCTTTGGCTCAGACCCTTGTCTCCACCATGGTTGTATTTATCAAATGCACCATTCTTAGGGGGGGAGGATGGTATGAGAACTGGATCCTGTGCACTTAGAACCATAAAGTACTGTGAAATTACAATTGGTAGGGGTGAAATGCCAATGATTAAGTCTTCCCAAAGGGAAGACTTAACTTCTGTTCTGATAAATGGAGTGATATTTACAGAGCAGGCATATTACCAAAAAGTCAACCTATCCCTGCTCTGCATTTGAGCTGACCCTAGGCCTCAAGGACATGAGAAAAGTGTGTGGGCACGTGGCATGCGGCATGGCCACATCCCCTGTGCCCAGCAACCAGGGCCGTCAGTGATTGCTGACTGTCTAATGTTTTCCTTGTGGTCTCCCCAGACCGTTACCACAGAGCTATCGCCTCTATTGCCTGATCTCTCACCTTGCATCTCAGGGAGCCATCTCGGGCCCTTTCCCCGGGGCCTGGCACCCTAACCGAGGCTAGTTCTGTCTCAGGGAATGGAAGAAGTGCAACATTCAGGTGCAAGCCGCTGCCTCTGGATCACACTGCCTTTGGCCCAGCCCCCGCCCTCTCCCTGCCGAGTGCTGCTGGGCTGTGCAGGTCTCCCGCCCGTGACATTTTGTTTCTTTACCCTCCTGTCTGTCTTCATCTCCACAGAAAGAGCTTTGTACCCATGTGCAGCTCTTTCAAAAGCTACCATCCACCTCCCAGGCATCCTTGGAGCCGTCCCTTAGACTCCCATTTCTGCGACCTCAGCATGTTGAACCAACCAAGGCCCCCCATTCTTTTCTCCTTTTCCCTCAAGGTCACTGCCCCACTGTCCTCCAGCGGGAGGGACCAACAGTGTCTCCCGTCTTTCCCTAGAAAACTTACTGTTATGATGTATGCCTTGATGTCCCCCAAGAGCCTCATGGCCTCTGAGGCCAGGCTTTTGGAAGGCAACTAAATTATGGGACCTTATAGTTGACATGCTGTTAGGAGCTGGGGCGGGTCCTAAGAGGCAAATCACTCTGGGTGTGGCCGGAAGGTTTTGTCTCCCTCCCAGTTTGTCCCTTCCTGCTCTGCTTCCGCACTGAAGTGTGGTGAACAGCTTCTCCTCTGCCAGGCTGCCCTGCCTTCAAATTGGCCTGCAATGGGGTAAAAACACGACCCGAGCAGACCTCTCCTACTGTAAGTTATGAGTATAGATCTTTGCATCTCAGAACTGGAATGCAACCGAGATGCTTTTTCTCTAAATGGTCAGGAGGGGGCGACACCAACAGCAGCACTAGGTACCACCCCTGACTGGTTGCTGGGCCAGTTCCTCTGCGCAGGACCCGTAGGGTGCTGACTGCAGCTCTCCCAACCTCCCTAGCTCCATCCTCACCAGGGGCAGACCTCCTTGTCTGTCAGGGATTTTCAGTCTGGCTCTACTCTAACTCATCTGCCTGCTCCCTCAAAGTGATCACGATGTGAATGACTGCCAGAATGCGAGGGTCAGGGTTAGAGGCGTGGCGGGGTTACCCAGATTTCCTTGCTTCTTCAACCGTCAATGCAGGTATATTGCCACCAGGTGGCAGTAAAGTACCACAACAGAAAAGGCGATTAACACTGGCTAAAGACCTGATTGAGAGGCAGGTAAACATGGGCCACACCTCTCACCTGTTATAAAAACAGAACTTCCATAAAGGCCCAAACAGCACAGCCTGCGGGTTTGAGGTGGGACTTGTTACCTTCTGTGTGACACAGAAGTTGCACAAGGCGTTTCTGTCTGTGGTGTAGCTGGGCAGACTGAAGGCTGCTGAGCCTCAAAGCAATGGAAGGGCAGAGACCTCACGGAGCTCCATCTCCCTCACTCAGGACCCAGAGAGGTGAGACGGAGGCGTGAGAACAAGATGGTCGCAGAGTGGAAGGTGCTAGGCCCTCTGGGGCTTCCCTTCCGCTGCTGGGAAGAAAGGGCCTCTTTATTCTGTTCATTTTCATTTTCTGACCCTCATTTTCCTCTCTGATGCTGGGAACAATTTGAACTATTTTACAAAACCAGCGGCAGAAAACTCTAACGCCAAATGACGGAACCTATCTCATCAGACGGCTCCCACTAAAACAGCCTCTGCAGCCAAACCCCTGAGGATCCATGTCTCAGTTTAATGTACATCCTCGTGCGCTTTTATACCAATTGACAAGGTTGTGGAGAAAAAAAGTTTTAGGGGGAGGGAAAGGTAATTGCTTGGGAATCTTCTACGTGCTTTTTGCGTCAACAGGCACAGACTGCCGCAGACTCCTAGATGTCTAGGTCCCCCTGCAGCCCGGTGTCCTTCCCACCCGGCTGTCTCCTCCCAGCAAGAGCCGGGCACCGGGAGTCATGTTTCGAGACTAAATGTCTCCCTGCCTTTGTGAAAAATTTTGAGTGACTAGTCAGAGACTGTATGCCTCAGTTTAGCACGGTCACCATCAGCGTCACTCAGGCGAGTGAGAGTGACAGAGGGGCCCGTTCTGAGTTCTGAGGCAGGAAAGCGGAGGTGGAAGGAAAGCTGCAAGCACAGGGTCCTAGTGGCCTCCTGGCTGCGGCCAGAAGACAAAGCTGCCCTGGACAGACTCAGATGTACGGAGATGGAGGCCAACTGTGCAGACAGCCTCTGCTTTTCTAGGCCAGAAATTCTTCTTACAGTCTTACAGTCTCACTTTCTTCATCTGTACAATGGGAACACTGCACATACCCCATGGTCAGTACTGTACGGTGATGAAATAAGATGCAGAAGGGGAAGGGCCATGCATCTAGTCAGACCCCACCACCACAGGACATCCTTAAAGATGGCAAAATGACTCCTCCACGATGGGCAAAGTCTTTGTTTCACAGGACCTCACTTGTAAACATCCCGCCCACTCGGCTAGAAGCGTGAGAGTCACCACCCACGCTCTGGCAGGGCCATCTCTTACTTGCATCTTGGGGAAAAACAGACCGCTTGGAGCGCCATGGGACACTTCCTCCAACCTGAGCTTGTCTTCCCACCAGATCCGGTCTGGCCCGCAGATCTAGGAACCTGCTAGTGTTTCCATCCGTCCTGCCTTCGTTTCCATTTCCAGGGCCTTGGGCTCCTAACAATAACAGACACTTAAAAAGCAGCTGCTGTTTGGCTGGAATTTTATGCCTTCAGGCAAAAATAACCACGAACATGGTCTCAACTTAGAAAAGAATATTGTGAATGAAGCTGAAATTAATGTGGTGGATAGAGATTCAAACTGACCCCGGGACGCTGCCTGACGAAGCCACGCTGTACCTACAGGGGAATTCTGCTCCGCCCACTGCTTACTATCATTAAACACAGCATGGAGTGGGGCATGGATGGGGGAGCCCGGGGACAGTGTGGCGGGACAGAGGGTCTGGGCGGCCACAGACCCTGCCCAGCTGGGCGACTTGGTGCCATTACTGAAGCACGCACAGTGTCCTCCCAAAAGACTCGAATGGGGAGCAGAATTTAGGACATACTGTCCTAGAGTAAGGCCCTCATCACCTGGGCGGTCTCAGCCTTGTCATGTTTGAAGCAGAAAACCATGTATGTTAGATGGTGGAGCCAAAGATAAGTGAGAGAGCGAACATTCAGAGCTCAAGGGCTTAGTACAGTACTCGGCGCTCAGTGGAGCTCCACATAGGTACATATTCCCCTCGCAGCCATCACCATCCTTGGCATCAGATCAACAGCAACCGCATCTCCAGTGTCGTTAGCATCTTTGGCACCAGCAGCCTCACTGCTGTTGTCTTTGCATGGTCACTGCCACAGTCCCATCACCCTGCCATCTGTCTGTCCCCTGTTACATCACCGGTCTCTATGCAGGTGCCCAGGGCTCTTCCCAAAGCCCCTCAAGTGCTTGGTCCTCAAGATCAGTTTGAATTCTTGGTTTTGTTTTAGTCTTTTGGAAAAGAGAGGTGTTAAGACCAGTAAAATCTCCCTCTGAGCTGGAAATTTTAATTTCATTCAGTTTAGGTAGAACATGTGTGAATTAAACCTTGGCAGAACGCTCTGCCTGCACGGAAAATGTGCTGCTGATGCTGGTCCTCTCTGTGGGGCCTGACCTCGTCTGAACCTGCTGCCCGAGCAGAAGGGGCCGCCGACCCCGTCTCAAAGTGACTCAGCCTTGGGATGGCTGCGGCTCTCAGTCTTTCAGAGTGACCCCGCGGGGCAGGCGCTCACTGTACCGGGTGGATGATTCCTCTCTGCACTGGCGTGGACAGTGATGAGTATTTTCCGAGCTCTTTTTCAGTTGCACACTTTGGTCTACTGAGATAAAATATGCAGATTGAGGCCTAAACAGCCACAGCGCTGCAGAGTGGCTGGTATTTTGGTGGGCTTTATTTGAAAGTCTTTGACAGTTCAATCTCACTAAATAATTCAGCTGCTTAGGACAAGCCACATGATCTTAAAGTAAATCCCTGAAGGTCAAGAATATAGATTGAAATTTTAGTTTTTGGTGAATCGCATTTGACAAAATAACCGAAACATCCCTTATGATATCTTTTCCTTTACATCTTTGAGTGAAATTACCAAGTCTACATGACTGGATGTCCATCTATAAACACTACATCTTCTCCATGCATTTCCGGGAAAGTACTGAGCTACCAGTCTGATTTTCCCTGTTCCCAGTGAAGTCAGGTATTCTAAAGAACCGTCCTAGAAAGCAGCTATGCTGAAGGCGTCACCGACCATTTGCAAAGTCTTTTGTTAGGTCTGACCCAGGAAAGGACAAGCCTCATGTCATGGAAAAGATGAAGCACTGACTTGGTAGATCTGCACAGAAAAGGGAAAAGAAGGAGTCCCCTGATGGAAGGTCTCCTGGGACAGAGCCGGATCTCTCCTCATGCGTAACTGGCCTCCCCGGGGTGGCTTGTGATTGGGAGCCACGTGGTAACATCTGGAAAGATGCTGGCCAGGGATTCCTTGTGCCTCCAAAGCTGGGTCTTTGGGCTGAGTTACAAGGCTGGCAGCTCTGGAGCAGCTCGAGGAGATGGGCAAGGGATGGAAGGTCTTGGGGTAAAACTCATCACTATTCACATGGAATCCATATGCTGAGGCTGATGGGGAACATGGCGCCCTTACTTCAGATACTCTGCTCTCCCTTTGCAGTTAAGAAAAGTGGGGCTTGGGGAGAATAAATAATGCATGTCCATTAATATAACCAGTTGCAATGCCAGGCTTAAGATGCATGTGACGCTGGGACAGAGCTGGCCTGTGTGTCCCTCCAGTTTGGCTGCCATGCACAGGTGGACTCTCTGTGTACAGAGGACTTGGCATTTTCACTGTGATTTGACCTCTGGCCGGTGAGTGTGACCTTGGCTAAACCCTCCACCAGTGTCCTTACACGTGAAGCCCCACTACTAACCACCGCCGCACGGGGGCGCTGCCGGTACATTCTACATTTGAAGCTACAAATGAAAAAGCCCGGGAGACACTGCCCTCAGCAAAGATTCTCTGGATCCCCGGCACTGTCTCCCTGGGATGAGATGTGGGGTTGCAGCTGTGGGAGTTCGGGTTCCGCAGAGCTGAATCGTCTTGGAGTTCACTTCCTCCTGCTCCTTGGCCTCCCACACTGCCTCTGATTTGTCTCGGGCGATGTTGGCTGTTAACCCACATGATGCCAAGCTCCACCCTGGGCCTGCTGGGCCCCCCACTGGGCACATCCGGGGAGCAGGAGCTTGGCTCAGCGCCTTTTGCAGAGGCTGCTCAACTCCTAGAATAGCAGGCACAGTCTTACAGAAAAACTGTACTCATTGGTCACGAAAGTTACTTATGTTCCTGTCTTAAGATTTAGAAAAATCTCAATGACAAAGAGGAAGAAATAAATAATAATCCATAATTCTACTGCTCAGTGAAAGTCGCTGTAAATAGTGTTCGTATGAATTTTACATAGATGTAAAAAATGAGTCTTGATGTTCTTTGGCATTTTGTTTTTTGGTCCGTTGCAAATATTTTGTGGGTTTTTTCCAAGTAACTGAACAGTTATCTTTTTAATGGACATATGAGGTAGGTTAAGAATACAGTGTTTAAATTTTTAAAAATGTTATTACAACCAAAGACACATTGCTATTAATACCTGTCAGTGTTCCCTGCTCACTTCACACATGTGTCCTGTCCTTCTTGACCCTGTAGGAGCCGTTCTGGCCATCCTTTTACATGGGCTCGTCCAGTTGTGCTGACGTGGCTGGCTTGATATCTTGAATCGCTTCAAAATGTTTATCTTTCACGGTTATTTTGACTTTGGGGAGGAGCTGGAAGTAGTATGGTGCCAGGTCGGGTGTACAGGGTGGGTGAGGGCACGTTGCAGTGTTCGGCCAACCCGCCTGCCTTTCCGTGGCTAGCGCACCTCATAAAGAAGCTCACCGTGTCACGGTCAGGACGCAGACGACGCCTGCTCGCGGGCAAACTTGGGCACCATCCAAGCTGCCTCCTTCCTAGTGAACAAGTTCCCAGGGCTCCTCTGCCAGCGACAGCTGTCACCTTGCTCCCATCTGTCCCACCGGGAGACAAGCTGTAGGAAGACACCTTGTCTCGGTTCACCCTGCTCCCCAGTTGTGTCTGCCTCACAGCCTGACTCTGCTTTTATGAATCTCCCTCAGAGCAGATGATGGTGGCTCCAACCCTGTCTTTCCAGGCACCCTGCACCTTGCTGTGGCCTGTTCTGGGCAAACAGGTAAGTTTCTGCAGGTGTCCAGCTGAAGGGTTCTGACAGTGAATTACTAGTAAGCAGCAGCATCTCTCTCCTAAGTAACAGTTATGTGCCCAACACCACCCACCCCGTCCAACAGGTATCGCCCACACTGTCCTGACTTGAAAGAGGAGAGACTGAGCCTCAGCTCTCTGACTTCCCAAGGTCAGTGGCTGGAGGGGAGAAGCTTCATGGAGACGCACGCATTGTTCCTCGCGAATCTTGGCTTTTTCATTACTGCGGTATTTCTTTTCCTCCTTCTCCTTTAGAAACTGTGTCAGTTGCTCTGAGCTAGCAACGAACGTGCATATGATAAATGTGCTCCCTCTAATAATTTCTCTATTGGAAATGATTAACATTCCCAATAGTTATTCTAGGCTTTCAACCCTCGGTGAATATTTGCAGTTTAGATTGCTGCTCTGTCTTTCAGTGTCACTGCTGCATGGAGTTGCTGGCGTAATCTCAAACATGCAGAAATGTGTAAGAAATATTTACAGCCCATCACTTTGCCTTTGCAGGGAGTACAACTGTGGGATGCAGAAAATATTTAGAAATAGGGATTTGTGGGGAAGAAAGTGGTCAACTTGGGTTTTAGCAGGAGTTGATTAGCAGTCAGTGTTTGCGCTACAGTTTGTTTCAGATAACGTCACCTGTCTCTTTGCAACTGGACTAATGAGTGATCTGGATTTAACAGACCAGGATTGAAGACTTCGGGTTGGTGGCAGAGGAATAAACACCCCGGACATTGCAGGTGACCATGGGGACGGGCTGTGACCCAGCCCACGTGGATGCCTTCGCCGGATGTCTCAGAGGTGTTCCCTGCGGGGACTCCTTGTCGGCACACGGGGAGAGAAGGCAGCATAGCAGAGCTGGTGTCCCGGCTGCTTCGGTCCCCTCTGCCCTGGGGTCTGAGCTCTGGGGTGGGGGCAGGGGGACCAGGGGCTTCTTCTCTTGTGTGTGCTCTTCCTGTAGGAACACAGGCCTTGGATTTGGGGATCTCCTGCTTGCTGGGTGATGGCAGTTTTGAGCCGGACAAGCTCCTCAGCTGGGTTCTGTGTTAGAGACAACCTTAGCTTCCAAGGGGGCAGAATGGGTGGAGCAGGAGCCTACAGGGAGCGCGGCCAGGCTGGGCAGGTACAGCAGAGAGGCAGGAAGCTGCTCACAGGCCTGGCCAGAGGCTGAGGGCATGAAGAAGACAGGAGAGAGGTTGAGAAGGCAGAAGCCAGAGGGAGAGGACATGTTTATACAGAGCAGATCCCCTTGCTCCTCCTCCCGGGCTGGATTCCACATTAGCTCACCCCCCTTGAGCGACAGGGGGAGATGAGAGCACATTGTATCCAGTGGTCTGGCCTGGTGGGGGGAAGGACGGCCAGGGAAGTTGGCTTTTTCATGGCTCCAATGTACAGGGGGTGATTATTTTATTATTCAAACGTGTCCTAGGCTGAGCTTGTTCTCTGCTCTAAACAGTTTCTAGATGCTAATTAATTTATATTAATTACATTTCTACAAGGTGAGGATTAGGATTACCTTATCTAGCAGGGGACAGAGCAGAAGCATAGCCGGATCAAGGGACCTCTTGGGTCACACAGTGAATACGTGAGACCTGCTTCTGCAGCCTGCTTTTGACAATCCTGCAGCATGGCTTCTTCTGGGAGGCCAGTGTCAAGACCACGTTTATGAACCCCACCTCTCTGTGAGAGGAAAACAATGCCCAATAGTCCCCCAAGGACAGCCAAGGTCGAGTTAGTTATGTTGTTTTGACTGTGATCTAATTTGGCGCAAGCACCATGACCAGGAACACAGTTCCATCATCCTATCCCAGTCTCTTATACCGAAGAAAAAAACTCGCGCTGATTTTCTGATGGAGCCTCTGATGGAGTTTTAAATGCGATTATTTTAGGCCTGTTTATCCATACAGGGCCCTGCCAATGGCACATGATGATTTATCTCTATGGATTAAATGTCACAATTGAGGAGCTGTGATCTAAATCATACATTCACCACAGACCTTGAAAACCTTGGAAGGTCTCCGAGTTGCACATGTTGAAATCAGCCAAAGTTTGACAACTTTTCCTTTTATTATCCGGTATCTGAACTTCATGTGGAATACATTACTCAGTGTGCCATGGGTTGACAGGCAGTTAATGCACCAAGTCCTTTCAGGGAGATGAACCTTTATCAGCTCGAGGAATTCTAACAGATTTGGCCTCAGACAGATACCACATGCTGCTCTGAGAAGGCCAGGAAGGTGTCTAAGGCCAAGAACACACCATAGATTCAGGTAGGTTGATTCCCAGTCTGATCCATTTTTTTTTCTTTTAGAAACACAGCTCCTGAGAACTAACAGGATGCATCGTAAACTCCAATAAATAGGAACATACGCAGTGAAATCTCTCCAGGAAGACAACACCAGTCAGACAGAATTTTAGATCATTTCTGTTACATTCTTCTTTATGGCTGTTACTTGGTAAACACTGGAACAAGGCACTTCAACCTCATTCCTAGATATGGGGCTGCCCTGTGTACGTGGGATGTTGAGCAACTTGCCTGGCTTCTGCCATTTACATGCCAGAAGCATGCTTGGGTCACGACTACCAGAAGCCCCTCCTTTCATTGTGGAATGTCTCCCGGGCGGAAATGGGAAAAGTCATTCCCAGACAATCAGCTGAGTCCTCCAGTGCTAGAACTTCTGCTCTAGATTATTGCTATTCATTGAGATTTGCCACAAAAATCCTTTTCAGCAAAGGGGTACTGACCACACACTCATTCATTTCCCGACTTCTATGAGGTTCATTACCTGTCTGGAGAGGGCAAGGCAGAGCTAAAGGACTGGACAATACACAGAAATTATGGGGTCAAAGAATAAGCTTAGTGATGGTGGCAAGGTTGGTCTGATTTTCTTGCCAGCTTATATTATAGATAAAATTTATGGCTATTTAAATGCAAAGAATGAAAATAAGAAAATACTGAACACTTCACATGTAGCCTATTAACAGATGTAGTTTGAGATCTCTTCATTACATGCCAATCTTTCCTGTATACCCCATCCCCTACATGTATCTCATATATACATACACAGACACAAACATGTGCACACATATATACATGTTCGTCCTTCTCAACAGCCAGATCAGCTGCAACATAAAAGCCTCAAACAAGGAGTTTGTCTCTCCTGCACTCTCTGAGACTGGGCCCCTGAGCTGAGGCAGGCTTCTCCACCTGGGAGGCACTTGGGTCTTTCCACTTCCTGCTCTTTCAATTGGGGCCAACATTGCCACCTGCATGGCCACATTTCACCCAGGAGGAAGGAAAAAAAGATCAAGGGATGATGGCTAGCACTGCTATAAAGGTGCTTCCCTCGAGGAAGTCTCAGGGATCACTGGCCCACACTTGGTCATGTGAGCCCCCCTCTGGCTGCAAAGGAAGATGGGAAATATGCATCTGCTACCGTGGGGGCAAAGGGTTTGGGGGAGCAGGTTGGAGATCAGGCAGCAATGTCAAACTGTTAACCAGCGGCACTTTTCATTTCCAACATTTTCTCTTCTCCATTGGCATATCACCTACATTCAAGTTTCAATTCGTCATTATACCACATTTTTAGAACAGTATTGCCGTCAAGCACTTGTGGGCACTGCTGTTCTGGTAAAGGTTCACCACCAACCAGCCCTCCTGGGGCAAGGCATGGTAACACGACCCCATGCCAAGTCTGCTGATATCTGTGCTATAAATATTCCCATGATGGTCAGCTGATCCGGAGCTAACAAGAGTACTGATGGCGGCATTGGGAAGAGATCCACACCTCTGACTCCCTTGAGCAGCAGGTGCTTGCATTCACACAACTGAGCTTCCAGATGAACTCAGCATTGTGTCTGGTGCACACTAAGCTCTCAACAGATATCAACTCAGCACCCCAAATTTTAAACTGAATAACCTGCTCTGTATTTCATCTGTTTCCCATATGTTCTCTGAGTGACTGCTATGCACCAGGAGGGGCAGCATTGGCTTTAAAAGTGATACAGTGCTGGGAAAACAGACAACATCCACACCCTCACACATCAGGGTGTGGGGTGTGGCAGGGAAGACAGACACCAGCTGGCAAAGGACCATTGTGGGAAATACAGAGTGGGGTGTCAGGGGTTTGGTTTCACAGGGAAACAGCAAAGGCTGATCAGAGAGGACAGGACTCCAGGCTGAATCTGGAGGTTGAGTTTCCTGGACTTGGGTGTGAGGTACACAGACCATCATACTGGGCAGAGGAATGGTACAAAGACCCTCGTGTGGCTGGGGGAGTATGGTGTGTCCAGTGGGACCAGCATGGAGGACAGTGTGCGTGGGTGAGTGGGGGGGTGAGGAGAGGAGCACAGAAGGCTTCAAAGCGGGGGAGTGACAGCACCTGTTTTTGAAAAAGACCATTCTTCTGGCGCACAAGACACATGGATGGGGTTAGTGGCTGGGGCACAGCAGTTGTGAGCCATGTCACAGGACAGGGGTGCAGTAAGAGCATCTCCTTGGCTAGGGGACACAGGGACACAGAGAGGAGGAGATGCATGCAGACAGGTGAGGGGGACACCAACCGGGGGGAGGCCGGGAAAGCCAGCTGTTGGGAAAGTGCCTGGTCCACAGCTGCTGATGGCTTCCTTGCTCCCACATGCTGAAGGGTGTGGAGGGGAGATTGTAGGTTAGACTTCAAGTCTACAGATTTGAATATTTTGATTTTTCAAGTGTTTGCCAGGCCCCCGCTGTCTTACATCTCTATCATACAAGTGGGAAGATTCAGAGCCACAGTCACATGCTTGTCAACAACACGCCTGGGCTTTGATCCTATGCCTTCGTATCCAATTCTGACAGCCTTTCCACAGTGTAGCATGGATTGACTGCAACAGGACCCAACCGGAACCTGGGTGCAGTGAGTTTAGTTACTGGGAAGACCTCATGAACCTGGCCTGCGAGATGGGGCCTCAGCTGACTCACGCGGAGGTGGGGCTACTCCCCAGCCAACTTTGACAGCTCTGAACGATTCATACTGCTCTGGGCCAGTGAGCCTGGGACTGCAGTCCTCGGGAACCTCTCACCTTCTGAGAGAAAGTCCAAGAGATGGTGGTCTGAACAGTAACCTTGCTAGGAAAAAAGAGAAAAACATGCAACAGAAAAAGATTGATTTCCTCCATGTCCCAAAATAAAAATACTCTCCAATGAGCCACTAAGTGTAATTCATATTTTCAGATTGAGTGTGTTTTGCACTGAGAAAAAATCATTACAAACTATTAACCAAGATCATGATGCCAAGTAATAAAGGCATTTAGGCACTCTGACTGGCCGGCGTGCTTCTTGCATAAACAAGCGTAATGTGACATGACAGGAGCTAATGGCATGTTCAAGGAGCCTAGATCAGCCTGTGCTTTCCATATTAGTCATTTCCTGGGCTGCACGGCCAGCCTAGGGCTTCTCTTCTGTAGCCAGGCTAACGAAGCTCCCGGCGGCAAAGATTTACAGGAGAAACCACACCCCATGCCTAAGTGAACAAAAATGGGCGTGAAGAACTTCAGCAAAATTAGAAGGCACAAAAGGAAACAATTCATGATTCTGCTTAGGCCAGTCTATATGCCTTGTTTGTGAGCCACACATTTCCAGGATAATGAGTGACCCTATCATCCCCATAGATGCTGAGATAGAATCACAATGCTGGGCTTTATTTTTGTCCTTTCTGCTCAGTCACTGGACCCACTCAACAGGCCTTAGAGAGAAGTAGGAGCCAGGCATGGTGGTGTTTTCTGTAATTCCTGCCACCTGGCCCATGCAGCTCTGCCTTCTAGAATTTTCTTGGAGGCTTTCACGGCAGCTCAAAACATTTTCCTTGGCCTCAAAGTCTACTTGTCCTCTCATTTCCTCTCCATCCCCAGCCAAAGTGACACACAGTGCCTCCCAGACTGCAGGCTATCGCTTTCCATGAGCCCCTCCCTATTCTATATGCAAAAGCTGTGGCCAGGAAGGGCGATCCTCGTCCCCTGTTCTTCAGCCCCAAGGATTGCTGCAAGGATGTAGAGGCAGCATCTATGTCCTTAACCATCAGATGGCCATTCCCGTGGGAGCAGGTGTCCTGCCTTACCTCGGCCTCAGTTTCCTCCTCAATAAGGGAGTCTCACCCATCATTTGGAGAGGTCCTGGGATAAGGTAGCAGCTCCTTGGTATTCTGGAGGATGGGGTGGGTAAGTGTGTGCTTTGAGGCCATGATCGTGACAGGGTAGGGAACATGTTCGGTAGTCTGAGGACAGGAAATGCTTCTGTTTGCCAAAGGACGTTAGGTTGTTTGGCAGGAACTAAGGCCCTTCATTTTTTTCCCTTTCTTTCTGGTGGTCTTCAAATGCTGTGGGTGGGAGTGTATGTGTGTGCATGT
Source organism: Thryonomys swinderianus (assembly GCA_004025085.1). Taxonomy (NCBI): domain Eukaryota; kingdom Metazoa; phylum Chordata; class Mammalia; order Rodentia; family Thryonomyidae; genus Thryonomys; species Thryonomys swinderianus. Next base: position 98,752 of record PVIC010000232.1, read on the forward strand.
GTGTGTGCATGTGCACATGTGTTTGTGGGGGTGTGTGTCCATTTGTGTAGAGTTCATGGTCCCTGCAGTGACTGTTTGTAGGACAACTCTAGGCTTGGGAACAGGGCTCCACTAAGGAACGCAACCCAGAGGGCAGGTCTGGCCTCTCCTGCAAGACTAGCCATCAGGGGAGGGGGTGCCAGCAGCTCCTGTGCCTCAGAGGGGCTTCAGGTTCCGTTTGACCCGGCCCAGGAGGAGTCAGAGACCTGTTCTTGGCTGACAGTGGGCAGCGGCCTCTCTGCCCACGCTTGGGATGCCTGCTGCAGGTCTGTACACAGAGGGCCTTGCAGGAAAGCTACAGATCCCTTGGATCCAGAATCTGGAGAGCACAGGAAGTCCTAACTGGCCTTGGGCCACTCTTCTCCACCAAATGTACACATCCAACATGCTCTTCCACACACTGAGTTTCCTTCCACATTCTTCCTTCTGCCACTGTGTCACCAGTCAAGCAGGGAAGACATTTGCTCACAGCAAACATACTGAGAACAGATTCCTGTCCTTTAACAGCAAAAGAGATGACAGAAAAAAAACCCCCTAGAACTTGTTATTAAAGATAAATGCGATGGATTGGTCCAGTGCTGTGGTTATTTTAGCAAATTAAGCAAGAATAGTAGCTGAATGCATTGCAAGATGGAGAGATTTGAAACAGCTGCCTTAACCTGCAAACCACAAATCAATGCACCGAAAGGATTTTCCTTGACACAAACAAGTGAGCGTGTTCAGCTTATTCCACAAACAAACAAAGGCCAGGAGAGAAAAGCAGCCATACAGAGAGCCTCGGGTACCACCTCGTCTTGCAGACTGATTTCTAATACATCTGCCTAGTTCTCATTCATTTAGCCAATATTTTTAAGCATCTCTCATACTTTCTATATGCTGAGCACCAAAAATTCCAATTTTCTGAGCTAGTAATTACTGCTGTGGCTTATTCAGGGAATTACTGAGCAAAGCATTACAAATCGCCTCTGTACTTTGCATCACCCTTTAAAAAGCAGATTTCTGTTCTTTACCTGGAGAGTCTTGTTTATGATAAAATAGACACATTCAAAACCAACCAGGAAAATGTTACAGTAAAAAAGGAAATATAACCAAGAAGTTCAAACTCACTAGGAACTTGAAGCATATTTCCCATGTTTTTAAAAATAAAATTCTCTAAGGTAGTTAACCATTTTTTGCCTCCTGCTGTTCAGTCACTGAACAGTGATTGAATTCCAGTCACTGAATTCCTTGGGGCCTGAGGAAGGTCATATCAAACACAATAATAAAACACTTCTACCCCCAAGGATACATGTGAGCAATCAGAAGGAGCTGCTTCCCTGCTAACGTGTGGGCAGCCTCAGCCACCAAAGCTCTCCGGTTGACCTTAGGAACATAAATGAGGCCTCTATGTGTCATCAAAAAGAGAAAACATCTAGGAGACCACTTCTTCCCAAGCTTTTATTTTGGGCCAGTGGTCTGACTGAGGGCTGGTCCTGCTTCACTTGACCTTTCTGTCATTACTTGCACAGGAGGTGACGCCCGACTGAAGAAGCCACCTGTGAGGGGCCCTAGAGAACCTCATCATGGCTGGGCCTGAAAGAAGCAGAGTGTACTGTGAATGCTGTGAGAGGAACAGAGGTTCACCTGCTGACCTCCATGTGCTGGGAAAGAGACTGTGACAATCACGGGCACAGAGCCACAGGAGCAATGAGGGGGCCCAGCTCCGGGTGGTTCTGAAGGGCTGCGATACCATGTGTCTCCTTGGTTACTACGTTGCTGGCAATCTGGATGAGTTTGGACGGCTTCAGCAGATACCACAGTCATGACAGCTTAAAACAACTCAAATTTATAATTCTGCAGTTTGGTGGTGAGAGGTCTGAGCCATGGGGTCAGCAGGCTGATCCTGGTGGAAACACTGGAGAGAATCCTTGCCTGTCATGTTTTGCACTTTGAGGTTGTACGTATCCTTGGTCCAGGGTCCATCCTCAGTCCACTCCTTCCATCATCACAGCTCTGCTTCTAAGTGTGATCCCCAGTCCCTGTCGGAAGGACCTTTGTCACACTATGGCTCCATCTGGTTAATCAGAACACTGTCTTCATCTCAATACCCTTAGCTTAACTGTATCTCGAAGGTCTCCTTGGCCATTAGAAGCATACTTACAGGTTCTGGGGACTAGAGAAGTGCATGTTTGGGGCCACAAGGCTGACTACATACTTTAAGAACAACAGGGGATGACAAGATAAGCTGTGGCAACAAGGACTTTGAGTTTGACAGAAGGGAAGGGACTCATGGGCACTAAGAATTGAGGGGAAAATAAAGATGGTTCTTGACTCTAGAATGTGCTGGGCCCAGAAGGGTGCAGAACTGTCAGCAGGTAAGGGTGTGTGTGTGTGTGCGTGCGCATGTGTGTATGTGTGTGTGACTTTGGTAAGGGGAATGCTCAAAGAGGGAGGGGGAGGGGAGAACAGAGGGTCACAGGCTGGGAGCAAATTCAGGGTGGAGGACAGTGGCATTGGAGCAGTTGGGGTAGTAGCAAGGTCTAGGTGTTGGGTGTGAGTTGTCTGCTCAGGCAAAGAGTTAAAACCATCACTGGCATGATAGAAGTCACAAAGTGTGGCCTGCAGCTCTGATGCAGACTTTACGTAGACAGCAAAAGGATTAAGGATGCCCAGGGAAACTGTACTCAGACCCAGAGTTCCAGAATCTCCTTAAACATGCAGCAGAGACCCACAGGCTGGTCAGAAGAGAGACAGTGTGATCACATGGCCTGGGCTCCAGAGAAAGAGCTGAGAGAAGAGGGCGACAGGAGAAGGGTCTTCGAGAGAGTCCTCAGGGGTGTTGGTCTCTTAGCTTTCAAAACTGGGGTTGAGAGAATGAGGGAAAAACAAACATCACTCAAAAAGAAGAGCAAAAGATGACTGCTGTATGCTTTGCTCTAAGCACACAGTGTATTTAAGTGCCTCAGTAGAATATAAGCTCAGAGCTCTATCTGCAGTGCCTGGGATGGGGATGGGCACTTCTTAGGCTCTTTGTAGATAACTTCTGAATGAAGTGATGGAAAGAAGGAAGAGGAAAATAAGGAAGAAAGAGAGGAGAAATGAAGAAAAACTGAAAGGCGAACGATAGCCATATTCACAGCCTATAGATTATCTGTGGGAGGAGAACTAAGGGTCATAGGAGATGATTAAGGACATGTAGAACTTTAGAACAGGGCGAATGTTCCAAAGGTAACAGCAGAGGGGAGGGAAAAGGAGGGACAGGCATTTGGGGCAAGCGTATCTGCTAAATGGAGTTACTTTGGGGTGTGATCCAATTAGGTTTTTGTAACCTGCCCCCTTCTTGTGAGCCCCCCAAGCACAGGGAGCAAATTTAAGTCACAATGTGGCACCTAGCAGAGAGCAGGTACTGAGCGGGAGAGGGGCTGGGGCTAGAGGAACCTCATTAGTAGCGTCTCCCTCCGCAGCTGGACTTCCTCTTCATGGTGGCTTCAAGCAACAGCCATGTGGCTATTATTCAGGGAGGTCCTGTGGCCGGAACTCATATTAGGTAACATCCTGATGTCTTTTAATTCCTAAGTACCAACTAGCCAACAGGACAAGCCACTTCCCTGTCTCCCCCTTTTGCACTATAGATGCTGCATTTATTTTAATGACATTGGAGCAGAACAACCTTCTGCAGATTTTTGCCACAGCTGGGAACTCCAGGGGCGAACAGGGAGGTCACAGCTCTGACCCGACCCAGGTTGAAGCGTGCTGTGGTGTGATAATGCACTGCAGCCGCTCAGGGAGAGGGAGGCGCCTGGACTTCATATCCATTACTATGGCAACCCTGAGACTTTTGTTGCAGTTAAAGGTTAAATGCAACCAAGTGTTCATTAGGATGTTTCACTAATGAATCAGTCCAAATCCTTGTTCATGGGAGTCAGCGGCTGTGAGCGGAGGGGCGGGGTACAGAGGGGCTATGAGCAGGCTGGGAGAGCTGACTGTGTAATCAACCTTGGGATTGAAATTGGTCTCTGACTGATACAATGGCTTCGTCTGTAACATGCATGAAATAACTACAATTGAGAGGGGAAAATCAGACATTACATGATAATATTCTGAGAGCATTTGTCTAGGGCCAAGGATTTTTGTTTCATTCTTAAGGAGCCATTTTTGAAAATGTGTAATTTCTTCCTTTTCTCTTTGAGGGACCATAGCAAGTCTTCCAAAATTAATAGCTCAGTATTTCTTCTTAGTTTACCTCATTCGAAACAATACTTCAGCAAGCATTATCTTGTATCACAGTGGCTTCACAAAGAAATAGTGAGCACGAGAGGCTTCTCAGTGTGAGCAGGGAGCAAGCAGGAATGTGAGAGACTCAGAAAGACAATTAGTTTGTGGGGCTTGAAAGGTAGCCATGGTGGCCAGTCTGGTCCCCAGTGCCTCAGGATGATGCAGGTTGGGCAGGCAATCAGAATTCATTTTCCTCTCAACCTTGGTCTTCCCTGGAGTCCTGAAAATTGGTAGGAATGCCACATGCCATCAGGAGAGGGGCAGAGGGACTTGTGCGCCTTTCGGGCCCCTAACCAAAGATGCACAGTTTGACCCCACATGTGTGTTAGGGCTTCACACATCATCATTTCTCATAAAGAATCGCACTGTGACAGCTCTTTGATCATGACTGGAGCAGAGGCTGCTGTGGGGATCGGCAACCCCGGTCTCTAGAGAGCTGCAGGTGCACTTGGGCAGTGACAGGGACACCAATAGGCTCTCCTGAGCTTCCAGATAAAGTCCAGTCAACCCAGCCAGTCTTGCCTTGTTTTCTCTCTGGCTTTCTTTCTGTCAGGCATGCTCTCTGAAATAAATTCAAAAGATGCAGAGTCCTGGATTACTGGAAATTCCTCCTACAGGAAGATGATGGATCATGCAGTGAGGACGCTACAGAAAGAGCCAGTGGCGAGCTGCTGTAGGCTTTTGCTCTTTTTGTAAGTATCACAGTGAGAACTTGCAGAGGTTCAGTTACCAGGTGCTCTCTCGGGTGTGTGTGCCCGTGGAGGAGAGAAGGCCTAGATGCTTCACAGGCTGCAGACACTGACCTGAGGCTTGGACTGAACTCATCGGCAGAGGAAGAAGCAAAGCAGATTACTGTGGGCCTTTGTCTTCTGGATACAGACGCGGTATAGTAAAATGTGTGTGTGGGGGGCATGTATTCAATGAAATTGAAGTTATAAGTAATTCTACAATTCTAATGGAAGAAACACATGTACTGAATTAAAGAACAAACTATGGAGTTTTATGGAATGCAAATTCTGCACATTTATCTTTGGTTCCCTTGTATCTGGCACAGTGCCTGACATAGTGTGGGTTTCGGGAAGTAATTGCCAGAGTCTCCTCCTCCTCCACTGAGATCATAATCATTGTCAGCCAAATTTTCTGAGTACTTACTGTGCGCCAGGCACTATTCTAAGCACCTTATGTGGGTTATCATATGTAATTTTCGAGGCAGTCTTAGGAGGAAAGTAGCACTATTATCCTCCTTTTAAAGACAGGAAGTCAGGATGTAGACAAACTCAATGGCTTCCTCCCGTCCCTCCATTCCCCGAGCACCTTAGCTCCAGGTGCTGCTCTAGGATGAGGCCCCAGACACGAATAGGCCTCAGAGCTCACATCCTGGCAGCTGCAGTCATCAGCCCATCAGTCACAATGAGGGTCTTGTGCCCAGAGGCAGCGTCAGTGAAAATCGGTGTGAATATTGCAGCCTCTGGGGGATCCCGAGCTCTCTCAGTGTCTTCAGACTGTCCGGGCAGGAGTGGAGGGGTAGGGAGGGTGCTCTGAAGGGCCGCTGCAGATGAAAGTATGTGCTGGGGGTGGGCAGAGTCTCTGGGTTTGCCAGGCTTGCCCATCCCAGGGGGAATATTTCTGGGCCCAGGAAGATATCTGGAACAAAAGTTACATCTGGTTCTGGGGGCAGAGGACCTGTGTCTGCTGTTACTGAGGAGCTGCGTGACTGGACCTGGCGATCTCTCTGCTCGGGTCCCTGCGCTGACAGGGACGGCACAGTGAACTGCAAGAGGCCACACACAGTACACTGCGAGAGGCAGCGCCCAGCTCAGGAGGCATCTCTGAACCCTGGTGTTCTCAGGACAACTGACTGTAGAAGGAACCAAAGGCTTAGTCTGTTTCGCAGTCCCTCCAGTCCCAAAGCAGCAGCCACAGCATCCTGTGATCAGAGCCGCCAAAAACCACTAGTGAGAGGAGGCATACCTGAGATTCCTCCCTGAACACCTTGTCTAAGTTCTAAAATCTCCACTTGCTCTATAACCTCATTAAACACAAGGAAGCCAGTTGGTGCTTCATTTTCTGTTTATCTCTCCACTATAACTGAAGTGTTGTTTCAGTGGCCATCTGAGGTCAATCTGTAAGGAGTGTAGATCACACACTGTCTCTGTTAGCAGAATTCAGAGTGCTGCTACACTGACCTAGTTTGGGCTGTGATATTTAGTTGTTTTCTTTCTGATCACCTTCTTTAGGAGGGAGTGGATGACTGAGATTGAATGTAGTCATACTAAGATCTTGGAAGACAACAGGGAGTGAGTGAGTCACTGGCTTCCAGCAAACATCCTGTTCCACCTTGTCCGCCACTACTCTGTGCTGAGTTGAGACTGTTGACGCTCCTGAGAAACACTGAATGATGTGGGGTGGTGGGCAGCTGAATTCCCTGGTTCACAATTACTCTTCCACTCTAAATTCATGTCTGCCTGGCAGCTCTTCTTTCTCGGGTCAATATGCTATGAGTAACTTATTACATGATAACCCCAAATTATACATTCCACACACATCTAACTCAACGTTACAATACTTGCTCAAATACACCTTCAATCAAATATTTGCTCTTTGTTCAGTGCCCTCTTATATGCTCTAGGGGAGAACAGTGAAAAATGACACACACAATGTCGCTTGGTAGTTACATTGCCATGGAGGGCAACACACACTAAACAATGTGTGTGCAATGTGAGCAGTTGAAAGGAGATGCCATGGAAGACAACAACTAGTTTTGCTTTTTGCACCAGTTTGGGTGGCAGGTGAGTCTCCTACATTTCAGTGACAGGACATTTGCAATCTCTACTAAACATGGAAGGCAATGTCATGTCAGCAAATGGCTTTATCATTCTAAAGGTCAGGAGAGAAGCTGAACAGTTTAATTCACGTATCACTTTAGCAGCACAGTGACTCAACCTTCGCAGGCTTTTCCATTTTGAAAGAAATTAATATATATCTGAAGAACTGCAAGTTTTGATCAGACACTAGAAAGTGCTCTAAAAGCATTTATCATGAGTGTTCATTAATTCATGCAAGAAATTAAACTCTGTTCCATTTCAAATGATAAGCATTAATCCTGGGAGAAACTAGCTGGTTCATCATGTGTAAGACCTCGGAGCCATCTTTCCTTCTGAATCCACTTCTCTGCTTAGAATCAAGGTGCTCCAGTTCCCCATGATCAAAACTGAAAGAGCATCTCCTAAGCATCCAATGAGATGGCCCTGGATCTCAAGTTCTCCTATCAAAGACAGTAACTTTGTAATTTCTTAGACGAGTGTTAATGTGATTTTAGCTCAGTGATATGACATCTTGAAAACAAATTATTTTTACACAGTACATTACGCTCATGGAAAGCGGCATTAAGGAAAAACTCAGAGGTCTTAGAAGCTCTAATTGAAAGTGGGAAATGGGCTTTAAATTACATAAAACACGTTTGTTAGATTATTCTACTACATATTCACAAAGCCTACCAACTTCTCAGAATGATTGATTCGTAGAAACTGAAACCTCTCCTGTAAATGAGTCAGGACATACTTTCATGTCAGAAAATCATGAGATAAATGCTCTTCACGTCACCTCAATTTTTGCTGTCAGTTTTAACAACTGAAATAGCAAAGCTACAGATTGTCAGATCTTTGCTTCCTGCCTCCACAAGAAGCTGCTCGTTTAATTTTGACCATTCTTTCAGTTTATTAAAAAGGGTGAACCATGGAGGAAGCATCTTAATGCCCAGGTGAATGGTGTTGCCAATTCCACAGCAGGGGCATTATTGGGCCACTGCAAAGACCCCTTGTCTCACTCCCTTCCTTCCTGCAAACTGATGAGCCCAATCTTTTCCACCTTCCTGTGCAAGTCATCAGAGGCCCACAGGGGCTTCCAGAGAGGATTTTCTTGGTTGACAGAAGAAAGGACCTCAAGTCTTTCCCCCTCACTTACTCTTACTTTGTTCCTATTCAGTGTGGTTTCAGGGGTCATGGTAATGTTGAAACCATGAAGCAAAAAAGCATAGGATAAGAAGCCAGAGTGTTGCAGGACAGAAGTGGGTGGAGGTGGGATGCTGACTGGGTGAACTGCTAGCCACTCCTACCTGGACACCTCCAGCTGCTTTCTGCAAACAATTAAGCATGTTCGTTGTATGTAGCTCAATGGAGCATAGACCATCAGTCCCATCCTGATATTTGTTCTTCTTTTAGCAGCACTGATCTTAACCCTCCCTGAGTTATTGCTGCGGGAGAGAGGGGGGGGGGGGAGAAAGAGAGAGAGAGAGAGAGAGAGAGAGAGAGAGAGAGAGAGAGAGCATGCAAGAGAGCGAGAGAGTGCTGCTAGTCCCCCTCTTTCCCTACCCAGGTGGAGCACTCTCCTGCGTTCTCACCTCTGATCCATCATCCTTACCAGTCCCACCAGTGGGCAGGTTTTTACAATCATCTACCTGCAAACAGCTACTAATTTTGTTTTTTTTCCTTAACCAAACTGATAAAAGCCATAAAGTTGCAATGCACAGCTTTCCCTGGGGACACTCACAAACTCCCACCCTGGGTGACACTACAGTTTTCAGGACAAGAGTCAGCTAGGGGCAGGCAACTGTGTGCTTCATTTCTCAGCCAGCTCCATCTTCTGAATAAAGATTTCACTTCCTTTTCTTCTTCCTAAGGGGTAGCATGTGTGCGAAAAGGGCTCAATTCCAACAAAATGTCAAATCACTTGTTGACATTAAGTTGTTTAACAACTTAACCATTTTCTTTTTGTCATCATTCAGATCTGCAGTGCACACTGTTGTCTTCCACTGGGAAGCTGACAATGCGATGCCATTTAGTTTCCTTTGACTGTGTCTTAATTCTTATACCATTCTATGACTTTCATTTCCTTCTAATCTTCACTCAAAGTTACCTCTGTGTTGCCATCATGAAAAAAAGTGAACGCTAGTCAACAAATTGAATAAATCAAGGCTCTGCTCATATAAGAAGATATGTCACCTGGGGTGCCTTCTGCTGTGGTTGAAGCACAGCCACTGTGGGACACCAATGACAGTGGGAACACAGGTAATGTAGTCAGCATCTGACAGGTGCTATCACAAGAGAACCTTGCAAAGGCAATGATGTGGAGAGAGAGTAGAGCCTGCTGAACTGGTCTTGGGGCTCCACCAGTGAATCCCTTGGCAGTGTGACTGCAATCACACCTAGATACTTGATGGCTTTGAAACTCCTTGAAATTTGGTACTCTACATATTTCGACATGAAAATTTTATTCTAGCACTTGTCTTCTGTTTGACACTCCACATACAAGCTAGAACTTGTCACTGTTGGTTTTGTCATGACTCCCTAAGCTCTCCAGTGAAAACATCTGGTACTTGTCCAGCCTTGTGCACAAATCCCAAGGCACCAAAACAGCTCCTGGGGAGCTGTCCCAGGTGCTGAACCATCTTCCACTAACTAGTACCTGAATGTGCATGGGGTATCAACAATCTCAGCTTCCAAAGTTTCCATCCAGGCTTCCTGCTTTGAAATACACATTCAGGGACTCACATTTAGTGATTCCATCACAGAGTTCTTACCTCAGGAACGTTGTCAGTCATTTTCGCAATTGCTGGGGAGAGATTATGACAACTTGATTCATTTCCGTAGAGGTCGAGATCAGGTTTCATTTCAATTTGTAACATCTACAACATCAAGCTTCATGTCCTGATTCTGAGAATTCTCTTCTGTTACATAGTTTTATTCTGTCTCTCTCTAGTAGGAAATTCATTGCTTTCTATTCAAATATAATTTTTAAAAATTGATGTCTAGTTAATTTATCTCCCAAGATAAAATGTGAGCCAGTCAATTCTTTACCGCTAGAATCTATGTATACAGTATTCAGAAGTAAAGAAAAATGACAAACCAAAATAAAACTCATGGCCTTTTAAAAGACATTGAATTATTTAGAGGGAAGAAAGTCCTGTTCTTGTTCAGAGCTGAATGTGCAATGCAGTTTATTTGATTTAGAAATAAGGTACCTGACCCCTGAACCTTCTGGGAATAAATAACCAGAGAGAAATTCCTTGTAGAACTTATAATGTCTTAGAGTATACACACATGTCCGTGCCCTTGTGGGGATGCCTTGGGGCAACTTGTCAGAAAACTGCCTTATATAACAACACAAGTTTGGGGCAGTTTAACTGGAACAAAGCTGGATAAATTCTTCTCCAATTGAGAAAGATGCTACAGCCATCTTTCTAAAAGAAAGACAATACTCGTGTTCCTGGTTCACCAAATGTTCAAGATGATGGCTGGCATTGGGCAGCAGTGTACTGTAGTGCCAATTACGCTGCAATCACATGAGCCTGGAAACCTTATTCCTGTGCTGACCCCTTGGGCCACTCAGACGGTTAAAAGAGATAATCCGCACAAGCTGACTGTTTCTCCCTCGACCTGTGTTCATGCTCACTTAGTAGCTCCTCAGTAGGGCAGTGATGGTGTCCTGAGCATATGGCCAGTTACGCTTCTGCATTCTAAGTGAGCACCACACCTTGCACAGCTGGAGGAGACATCTCCCAGAGCTGGAGGAAGGGAGAAATCAAATGTCATCTCAGTGAGGCTACAGGGGTGGCAGGGAGGGGCTGGGTGATCTAGCTTTCACAGAAGGGAAAGCATGGCTCTCAGTGGGGACCATGGTCCCCTTCACAGCTGTCCTTCCACAGGGACCTGTGTGCTCCTGAGCTGTTGTAAAGAGAGACAAAGCGTCATGAAAGCAGCTGGAAGCTGGGTGGCACTTTAAGGACTTCAAGAATTAAGGGTCTTTGGTCCATGCCCCAAGAACAGAAACTGATACCCAAAGGTTCCCTTAAGACCCCTCATTTACCGAGTGGGCCTGACCCCTGACACTCAGAGAAGGACAAGAGCACTCCCAGGTGGAGAGGGAAAGAGAAGCCTTTGTCACTTAAGTGAAGTCAAGATCTCCTCCCTCTGTGCCCATCTCTCCTACTGTCACCTGGTCAATCACACACCTGGCAAAGCGCTGTGACCATATCCTGGGCCTCAGCACTGTGATTGTCTCTCTTTTTCCTTTCTCTTTTCTAAAATTAATTCCCAAAAGTCAGCAATCACAGCCAAGTCCTCACATCAGCTCTTCAAAGTAGTCCTCAGGGAGAAGCTTGTGACACAGGTCTGGCCACATGCCTGGATGCTAGATCAAACCCCAGTGTGTGACTGGGACTCAGCTCCATGGCCTTCTTGTCCCCATGTTGCAGGAATGGAGGGCATAAGAATGTGTGGCCTTTTTCTATAAGAGGAGTGGAAACTATTCTAGGAATAAGAATACCTGTGCTTGTCACAGGTATGTTACTATTTTTGTTTATCTGATGGATAGAAAGTTCAGCAGATAAGTCATTGGGCACTTAATAGCATCAGGCATTGTGCTTTTTTTTTTTTTTAAGACAGGGTCTCGCTTTGTAGTTCAGGCTGGCCCTGAGCTCACTACGTAGCTCAGGGAAGCCTTGAACTCAGCAATCCTCCTGCCTCTGTCTCCCGAGTGCTGGGGTGAAAAGCATGAGCCACCACACCTGGCATTGTGATATGTAGGACTGATTGCTGTTGGGCATGAGTCACCATGTCCGGTATTGTTGTATGTGGTTACCAGGGGATCAAACCAGGGACCTTGTGCTTGCTAGGCAGGCACTGGAACCACTGAGCTAAATCTCTAGCCCCATAGGCATGCATTGTGCTTTTTTTTTTGTTTTGAGACAGGGTCTCGCTTTTGTAGTTCAGGCTGGCTCTGAGCTCACTGTGTAGTCCAGGCAAGTCTCGAACTCAGCAATCCTCCCGTCTCTGCCTCCCAAGTGCTGGGATTACAGGCATGAGCTACCACGCCTGGCACTGTGGTATGTGGTATTGATTGCTGGTGGGTGTGAGTCATCATGCCCAGCATTGTATGTGGTCACCGGAGATTGAACTTGGGACCTTGTGCTTGCAAGACAGACGCCGGAACCACTGAGCTAACCCTCCGGCCCAGCATTGTGCTTTTTAAAGTTTTTCTTTTTTTAACCCTCTAACAATAACAAGAATCTGGAAACCCTCCCCAGTCTTTCTAGTGAGAAAAGTGATTCTGACAGGTGAGGTAACTTGCTGATGGCCACATACAAAAAAGTGAAACCACAATTTCAATGTTGAATATTTGCTCAACAGCTTCTTCTCACAACCACTATGCTTTACTATAGGACTAAAAAGGAGCAAGTTTCAGTTAGAGTTGAGGAAAGGCTCCAACAGAGAAGATTATTTTTCTTGGACTTTGAAGTATGTGGAGGAGTTTTCCAAGTGTTGTGGAGGATGCTGGGGGAAAGTTAGTATTTATTTCTCTCCAGCTGACTGGAACCACTTTGGTGTGAAATGGAATTTCTATTTCAGTGACACCCAGTCCTTCTGTCAAAGCAGAGAGAGATTCATTCAAGTGGAAAAGAGAATCCTGACTGCTCCCCAGCCAGCATAACGGATGTGTCTGCTTCCCGAGAGAAGCCTCTGCATAGAACCCCTGCCTGTAGCATCTGGAGCACCGGATCTCTGTTCCTCCCCAAAGGCCACCGGGACAACCCCAGCTGGGAGGAGCATCGAGCTGAGAAGGTAGAGCAGAGCGGGCAAGAAGGAAGCATCAGGCAGACAAGCTGGAGAGGAGACTGCTGAGGGCCCAGCAGAGGCTGCAGTGCTGCCCACAGGTGCGAGGGCTTGGTGTGCGTGAGGCGTGGGGAGGGTGTGCTGCATGGAGGAGGCTCCTCTGTGGAGAGGGCCGTGAGTCCACCAGGCCCTGCAGTGGTCGAGGAGAGCAGCGCAGGTAGGTGTCAGGCATCTGGGCTGCAGTCACAGTGGTCTGGCTTGAGTTTCTATCCCACCACGGTGGCTTTTGGGAAGGTGTGTTTCCTTGGACTAAGTGACCAACTTCTCTGTCCCTCTGTTTCCTGGTTTGCAAAGTGGGAATAAAAATAGCAGCTATCTCTTCAGATGGTTTTGAGGAGAAATGAGATGACCTGTGTAATGCACTTAGGAAATGCTACCAATAAAATTAGTGACTTTAAAAATGTCTGCTTTTTATTATGGTCAGTTGTTCTAGAGTTCTTGACCTGTGCCAGGGATTATTCTAAAGACTTTGCTTGTAATATTTAGCATGATCACTGTGAGAATCATAACCAATATTGTTTTATCTGTGTTTTGCTGATCAGGAAACAGGAACAGCAAGGCTCATTAGGCGGTGAAGGGACACACTACCCAGCAGAGCTGGGTTCCAGCACAAGTGGTCTGGCTGAGCCCCAGTGCTTTTTCACACTTCCCTGCATCACTCCCCTTTCCCAACTATTAGCATCTATAAAGGTGCCTTGGGTGCTCCCCAGAAATTCAAGGGGGAGGTCAGAGCTGGTGGCGGTACTTCTGCAGGCCTCAGTGTGGATAGGGCAGCTCGAGCTGTGGCATGGCCACAGAGAGAGAAAAGAAAATGCTATCCCTGGGTAGGTGATGATAGGAGAGGGCAGAGCAAGGGGACCAGCTGGATGAACCTGAGCAAAACAGAGTCTTGAGAATCAGAAAGACAACGGAGCCTGTCTGTATTTTCTCTTTCTGGAAATAACAACAACAACACCAGCCAGGAATTTAGATTAAATCTGTAGACCAGGCTGAGTGGCTGGCATTTAACACTGAATTCTTGTGCAGAATGCATTCTGTCTCTCCATTTCTACATGGTGTCTTTAATGTCTATCACCACAATTTTGTAGTTTTTCAAGTTTGCAAGTCTGGTACCTTTTCAGTGAAGTTTATTCCTAAGCATTTCATTCTTTTGGGTGATATTATAAATAGCATTGTTTCCCTCATTTCCTTTTCAGATAATTTGATGTCATTGTGCAGAAACATACTGATTTCTGCATGCTGATTTTGGATCTCGTGAGTTTACTGAATACAGTTATTATCTCAAACAGTATTTTAAAGGGAACATTTAGTGTTTTCTATATGTACCATCATTTGTGTCTGCAAATAAAATCATTCTGGTTCTTCCTTTTTGATTTGAATGTTTTTATTTTGTTTTTTCCAAACTGCTCCTCCTGTTCATGCTTCCAGTAATTACAAAGGGTAAGGGTGGATTCCTTTCCTCGGTTCTGATCTCAAAGGAGTAGCTTCCAGTTTTTCAGAGCTGGGTAGAAAGACAACTGTGAGCTTTGTGTACATAGCCTTTATTATCATAGGCACTTTACTTTTAGTTCTAATTTATTGAGAGTTTTTATCATGAAAGGATATTGCTTTGTCAACTGATTTTTTTCTGCATTTGAAGCAGTCATACAATTTTTACTTTTTATTCTGTGAGTGGATCACACTGACTGACTTTTGTGCATTGAAATATCCATTTCTCCCAGTGATAAAGCCCTTGGTTATGGTTTATGGTCCTCTTAATATGCTTTTGGGTTTGGTGAGGTAGTATTTTGTGGATGATTTTAGTTCTGTACTCATTAGTGATTCTTACTTGTAGTTTTCTTTCATGGTGTCAAATTTGTTTGGCTTTGATATCAGGTAATTAATGCCAGCTTTATAAAATGTATTTGGAAGTGTTCTCTCTTCTTCAATTTATTTGAAGAGTTTGAAAAAGATTGGCATTAATTCTTCTTTAAATGTTTGTTAGACTAAACATCTGGTCTTGGGTTTTCTCTGGTGGGTATTGTTGAGTACTGATTTGATCTCTGTAGTAGTCTGCTTAGACTTTGCATTTCTTCAAGATTCAGTCTTAGCAAGTTGTATGTTTCTAGAAATCTATCCATTTCCCATAGACTATTCAATTGTTGGCACATAATTCTCTTATATCGTTTTTATGTTTGTATCAGTTGTAATGTCCCCTTTTTCATTCCTGAATATTTTTTATTTTATTTGCATCTTCTCTTTTTCCTTAGTTGAGCCATAGGTTTGTCCAATTTATTTATCTTTTAAAAAAGCCAACTCTTCTGCCATATGATCCAGCAATTCTACTTCTGGTATTTATCAAAAAGGACTAAATGAGGACCTGTATTTCATTGTATTTTTAAACTAATTTTACTGGTACACTTTAAATATACATAATGACTGCATTCATCCAAGGGAGCTCCTATGGCTGTATACGATGTATCTTTTTTTTTTTTTTTTTTTTTTTTTTTTTTTTTTTTTTTTTTTTTGAGACAGGGTCTCGCTTATAGTTCAGGCTGGCTCTGAGCTCACTGTGTAGCCTATGCAAGCTTCAAACTCGGCAATCCTCCTGTCTCTGCCTCCTGAGTGCTGGGATTACAGGCGTGAGCCACCATGCCCGACACTGTTGTATGTGGTATTGATTGTTGGTGGGCATGAGTCTCCACGCCCAGCATTGTATGTGGTTACCAGGGATCGAACTCAGGGCCTTGCACTTGTGAGGCACGCGCCGGAACCACTGAGCTAACCCTCCAGCCCTGTATACGATATATCTTGATGTGAATTTTTCTCCCACTCCCTCCCCCTCTTCTGCCTCCCTCCCCTCTTACTTTGTTTCTATTTCTTCTTTCTTTTCTCATTTCTCTCTTTAACCTTCTTTTTCCCTTTCCCCCTTTTACTCTTTCCTTTTCCACTGTTTAGCTAAATCTTGGAAACAATCTAAATTCCCACCAACTGATGAATAGATAAAAATGTGTTTTTTATATAGTTTTTTTATGTTTTTTTTATATAGTGTTTTTATATAGTTCACTCAGCCATAGTGAAAGAGAAACTTGAAATATTTATAGCTAAATGGATGCAGCTTGAGATTATTAAGTGAAATAATGTAACTATCACACTGTCTCTCTGGTGTGAGAAACTGAAAGGGTAAATGAGGTCCAAAATGCATAACACATATTGTGAAATAGGAAGAAGCTGTTCAAAACAAAATCATAAGGAGGTGGTTTGAATATACAAGGAGGGTGTAATTTTCACTATAGCACCAGCAAGAGCGAAGACAGAGGAACAACTGAAATATGAATGAACATATCAAGAAAACGTGCCATGTGCACACACTAGATCCAACTGGATCTTAAAAATCAGGAAGCGCTGCAATACACAGCAGCATGAGTGAACTCTGAGGACATTATACTGAAACAAGTTCGACGTGAAAAGACACGTATCGTGTGCCTCTGCAAATAGGAAGTATTGAACATGTTGAAATACAGGGAAACAAAGGGTGGCTGGTGACTGCCAGGGCTTTGCAAGCAGGAGAGAGACAGTCACAAGTCAACAGAGTGAAGTTTCAGGGCACAGATGCTTTACTGGGAATTTAGCCCAAGTGGTAACACACCTACCTTGGGAGCACAAAGGCCCAAGTTCGGTACCACGAAACAAAAAACAAACTAAAACAAAATAACACTGTACCTAGGTTCAACAACACTACACTGCACACCTGAAATTGGCTATGAGAAAGTTTGCTGAGAGATGAAAACAAAGTTTAAAAAGCAGATATTAGATTTAGAAACCGTTGATATTTTTCCAAGGATACCTTCATGAAGCCGTTGTTGGGGGGCAAGGGAGAATCTATCAGGGAAGTGGGAGTTGAGAACCTTATCTGCTTTTCAGGAGTGTGTGAAGGAGGGTGGCAGGCTGGGCGAGAGGGTGCTGGGAGGGTGCTGGTGGCAGAAAGGGTGGCGCTCTTTCTCTTTGAGTTTCTCCAAGATCCCTACACCCTGCTCTCTAGCTGAGGAACATCGGCACACTGCATAATGAAGTTTATTTTATTCCACTTCTGAAGAATGCCTGGCGAAGGGTGATTAGTTGCCTGGTGAGGAATGAAAGCCGCTCATTCCTGTCATGACGGAGGATGGAGGAGGAGTGACTGATAATAATTGGGGAGAAATTCTGTTTTTATTACAGCCTGAGGCAGTGATCACATTAAAGCTAAATACTCTTATGTGCTGCTTTAAAATATCATTGATTGTGAGATTTGAAGCCATTTTATGGCAGACCTGTGGATAGAAGAGAATATGCAGTACAAAATTTAATGGGTTCTAAAATAATTTTAGACAAAGCAGAGACCAATCTTCACTGCTTCGTCGTATGTCTGCATTTGAATACTACAATAGCGTTATGCTAAGTCGTTTCCAATTAACTACCAATTGTGACATGGCACCACAACTCTTTCAGGCTATGATGTATTAAGTAAAAACAGACAAACTTGGAACTGTGTGTGCCCAGTGGGATAACGTGTCAATATGTTAGACAAAGAGATACCATGGCTCTGTGAGAATGACAGGGTTCTGTGACTTTCCTTGCAAAATTGTCTACTGGCTATGGAAGACAGCCATATTTCTTAAAAAATGAAATATCATGAACTGTATAACCTCTTACTTTAAAATGCCCAGTTTTATAACTGGGAGTGCTCTAAGCTACAGTCATGACCTGCATTCATGGATGCCCTGAAACTAAAGTGCATGGTGTATGTGCCCAGGGGGCCACGTGGCTTTCATGAGCCACGGGGGCTCCAGACACAGAGATTAAACATTGCGGGCGAGCAGCGTGCAGAGCAGCCTGTGTGCTCCAGACACGTCTGCCCGCAGTGAGCTGACTGTCCTCTGCCACCTGCTGTGGTGTTCTCCCCAGGAGAGGACGGGCGGATGGACGACCTGCCTCCCATTCCAAGGGGCCTCCATTTGTGTCATCATGCTGGAGACAGATTTGTCATGTTCAAAGGCCTCTGAAAAGGAGGCGAGTTGTGCCCCTCACCATACACACATGCATTTGGCTCATTCTTACCGGCCCATGATTGGGACCAAGTTCCAACAGCAAAGCCAAGAACATGTGGCCCTACTGGCCACCTTCTGCCTCCTCCACCATCACCCCAGACTGCAGCTCTTAGTGTGCTGGAAGCGGCACAGCTCCGCCCCTTCAGAGAGCGGAGTTGGGCCCCAGATCGATACCTAGGGGACCCCAACCCAGGCTTTTCATCTATAACTCAGGGATGTCACTGTCTGGTTTAAAGGGCTTTGTCATGGGGATTAGATGTCAAGGCAAGTTCTCATACAGAGGTACCCCAGGTGCATGGGCCTCCTCTGCATATAATTAATTTCCTTGCATGATCATGCTGTTCACTGACCTCATTGATCACCTACCATGTCTAGAAATGGTACCAGGTACCTGGGACACAAGATGATGAAAAGGGTCTTTACTGGTCAGAGGCTATCAAGACACTGCTTTTACAGGAGAATGGGCTCAATACCAAACAAATTGTGCTGTGCCTTCATCTTTTATTTACAAGTGCATTCATTCATTCAAACACTAGCGGAGGACTCATGACCTGCCTGTCCCCACGAGGCACTGATGAGCCTGCAGATAAAGAGCGTGGCAGCCTCTTTTTCCCTGTCCTGCTCTCAGCATGGCAATGGCAAGGCAAGCAATGCGCTGTGCTCAGGGGTTCAAGTGGGTACTTTAGGGCGGTGGAGAAACTACAGAAGAGGGAGAAGTGGGCAGTCTTGCAGAGAAGAGCGGGCGCTCAGGCAGTGAGGGGCGAACCTGTCTGAGGCAGAAATCTAAGCACTAAAGGGGCTCAGCTTGAGGGATCACAGAGGAGCACGCAGTGCAAAGGCCAGTGGAGAGGAGCAGACGTGGCACCTGTGAGCTGGAGGGCAGCCTGTCTGTCTGGAAGATGCTACGTAAGGCCGGGAGTGTTGGCGTCACGGCTGCAGATGGAGCCGCATGGGTCATGTGGCCAGTCGGATGCAGGGAAAGGATGCATAAAGCATTTTCACTTTCAACACCACAGTGTTCGGTCAGAGACAGGAAAGGTGAACAGGGTCACAAGTGTTGTTCCGATCCTGATGTTCCAGGTCCCAGAGCTCATCGCCACAGTTATTTGGATAATGCTCTGGGCAGTGCTGGGTTGGTACTCAATACTCTGATGCATTTCATAAGAAAAGGGTCAATATTTAGGCAGCAGATTGCTGATGACTCAGTTGTCTACATGAGATTAGACTGAACTTTCTTTATGATATTTTGAAAAAAAAAAAGATTTCAATGGAGAAGAAAAACAAAAGAATATCCATCAGTAGTACACGTAGGGGTTCATATTGCATTCAACATGCTACTTTTTCTCCTCTCTCAAAGACCATTAGCTAATAACCTTTTATCCCGCCAAACACTGAAATTAGAGTCTGGCATTATCTTGGTCTATTGATTGTGGTAACATACTACAGAATGCAACACGAGTTCTCATATCTGGTCCTCTTTAGAGCATTTTTAGAAGGTTGAAGGGAATTACTGCACAGAAGATAAAAAGGGTTAGAAAGCAAAACAAGCCTTTTCTCCCCCAGAGTAGAAGCTATAATGAACACCTAGTTTGCACCAGGAGGCAGCTTCGATTCTGTACATCACTTGGATAGCTTTGAACTTCTGTCTACTTAGAAGCCCATGAAAGACACAGATGCTGAATTCCATTAGCAACTTAGCATCTTGGCGTTTCACTTGGGCTGATAAAACCATGAGTTCTACATAGGCTGCACCCATAATCTCATTACCTGCTAACAGGATTTGTGCTTGGAACTCCCAGGGACCCTTCACAGTTCACCCGCACGCCCAGTGTCAATGTGTTTTGATAACAGTTTCTTCAGACAGAAAGTAAGACCCACTAACCTGCTTAAGGAGGCTTTAAATATCTTCCAGAAACATTCTCGGCTTGTAATTCAGAAACTCCATGTTCCCATGTAATAAGCAAGCGGACAGAAGTCTGGGTTTAGAAGAAGTCAGTTAAATAACTTGGACTTAATGATATTCCAAGACTCAAATCCCTTCTGTCTTGTTGAGAAATCGTATGACATGGATAGTACTACACAATATTCTGCTTCTGGGGAAGAGACGGATGATTCTAGTCCTGCTCTGCATAATTGAGGTGTTTCACTGTGCGAGAGGCATCACTTGCAAGAGAAGAGTGGTCTCCAGGAAAGCATGTTACTATTTAGTAGGCGTGAGGTACGCACTGTGGGCAGGCTGGACAATTAATCCAGACCAAAAGTTGAATTCAAGCCAGTGCTTACAGAGGCGTGGTGAGGAGCAGTGAACCAGGTAAACTAAAGCTAACACTTGCCAACCAAAGCCTTATCGCTTCTGCCCCATCCACTAACATGCACTCATGCTCCGTCGCCAGCCTGGGTCTTATCAGTTCCCTGCCTGCCCTGCAGACTAGCGACCATGTGACCTTCATCTTCATACAGCAGGGTTTTCTCCAGAGACCCAAAAGGCTGCTCTGCCTGACAGTCAGTGGCCCAGAAGTCCTGGGGAATTAATTCTCCAGGCAGCGAATCTTGGCCAACCACATATAGGGCTGGAACATCTGCACCCCAGCTCCCACACCTTTCCCAGAGCCCTTTCTCTGCTGGTGCTTCTTTTTCTATACTGCATTCCCGTGTTTCCTGGTGGATACCGTCTGAGCTCTTGTAGGGGCAGCTGGCTGGATGACTTCTGGGCTGCCTTTTCTTTTCTGGTCCTGTATTCTCCCTTTTCTGCTAGCCTGGTATTTTCTGCCACCTGACCCCCAAAGAGGCCAAATTCTTCTTGACTCCTTGCCCTTCATTAGCTCAAGGGGGACCCAGAGTAGGACACCCACTCCACCACCCTGATAACCATGCCCCACAAAAGAATACCACATCGCAAATACTACTTTTTCCCAAGAAGCAGTGCTGGTTTAAGTAAGGAAGCTGTGTGCCTCCCAACTTGGCATGAACATTTCTATGCTTTTCTTCCTTCCAAGCGTCTCGCTCACTTCCTGTGGCACAAGTACCCCCTTCTGCTGGGTGGGAAAATCGAGAAGGCAACCTGGGCAGTCACCCTGTGCTACTGGGATGCTCACTTTACCATGAGGTTAGCAGGAGCACAGACATGCTTTGTGCTCCCACTGAAGGCGCTGAAGTGCACAGTGTGCGTAGGCCGTGCGTACATGTGCACAGGGCTCAGTTGTGCTGCTGAGACACACAGTATCTTGCTATTTCTATCACTTGTTAGTTTCATGAGGAGCAGAGCGGTGTAAGTTTAGTGACATGGGCCATAAAATAATTGTCCATGATCTGGAAGAATGACACTGGCTATGTATTTTGCTGCAGACAAGCACGTTGAAAGTTGTTCCCACATCTGCCCAATTTTGGGGGCCATTACTGCCGGGAGAGGATGCCCCTCTATTCCGATGCCAGCAGGGGGTGCACTAAGGAAGACCCAAGAAATCTGCTGGAATGCTGTTGGAGGAGGGCTTAGGAAAATGAAAAAAAAAAATCCCCAAAGAAATCAAGAAGCAAATGGAAACTTTGCCCTTTTAAAATGCCATGCATAGTCAATTATGCATTTGTGAGTCAATTATGCATTTGTAAGTCAATTACAAAAAAGAAAACAGATGAGTTTTAAGACTTCTAATGCGCAACGGTGGAAAGGGCTTCAATTTAAGAGAACAATAATTTTTAAAAATGGTTTTAGGTCAGATGAGAAGGGAAGCCTTCCAAAATGCCTCCTGGGAATTAAATTAAAAATGAGTAAACTAATTTTATTTGCAGCTTAAATAAAACTCCCCTGAACTGTTTAATGGGCACCTATCTCCTTTAGGTAGAGTCTAGAGAAAACTCAATTTGCAATTATAAGGCTAAGGAGATTAATGAATCACTACATTTTATTTGTATTAGAACCAATGATTAGAAAGAAATTTTTTCCCGAGTTAAGAGTCACAGCAAGCTAGTGAGAAAAGTGGGCTGCATGCTTTCATTGACCTAGTTTAACAGTCTGTGCATTTCCTCAAGTTCAGGGACCATAGTTATTTATCTTTCTGTAAGAAGGGTGCTGGGCTCACTACCTGGCATATGGCAGGAGCCTACTAAAGATGAATAAAATAAATAAGTCCACAATGTTTCAATTGGTATATCTGAAATAAATGGGCAGAGGAAAGGTTATCCTGGAGGCAACAACTATGGACTTTTTTCACTTTGATCCCTCTGGGGGACAAAGATCATTTCCTGAGCAAATCCACTGTGCACCTAAGCATCACAAAGAAGAGACTTTGTCTCTTTTGTCCACTATGCCACTTTGGTCCCTCGAGAGAGGCCTGGTGCACAGGAGCTGCTCGGTAGGATCTGGTGAATGAACATGGCTGAAGCAATGAGAAATCCCTTTGAAGACCAAGGCAATCTTTGGGAAACTCAGCTTCCATCAGATCTTCAATGTATGTATTTAATTAATTTTCACAAAGTGGTTAGTGTTGTGTACTAGTCATAGTACATAAAACAATTTTGATAATACATCAGGTGCTGTGGGGCCCTCCTGCATCTCAACATTCTGGAGACAGGAGGACAGAAAGTGTAAGCCTGGCCTGGGCAATTTTGCAACTTAGTGAGAAATGTAAAAAATAAAAAACGGTTAGGGATATACAGCTCAATGCGAAAGCCCTGTGTTCAAATTCCAGCACTGCAATAGATAAATAAGTTAAACAGCAATCCTTATGAGCAATGTCCCAGACACTTATGTGCATTATCCCTTTCCAACTTTATAACAACCCACACAGGTAGGCCCTGCTGGCCTCACTAGAGAGAACAAGACGGAGGTGCAGGAGTTGCACCGAGAGAGATGCACCCTTCGCCAGGAAGAGGCGGGGCTGGGCTGTCTTAACGGGCTCCTGGAGACAGAGCCTGAGTCAGGGACTTGGATGCCGGCTTGTCTGACTCAGGCGGAACAGACTCAGGGAGCGGGAGAGAGGGGGTGGAGGAGGGGGTAAGCAAGAATGAAAGGCAGCATCTGGCACTGATGCGCCTGGGCTGGTACCCCTGTGGGCTGCTGCGTTTCCTCTTCCTGCTCCCTTCTGGGGGGATGGGGTGCTGGTCCCTTTTCTTCGGTTGGAGGCTGACTCCTGGGACACGGTCGTCCCTCTCCTGGGCTGCGGGTGTGAGTAGTGAGTTCCTGCCGTGGAAAAGGCTGGAGGCCGCGGGGGAGTGGGAATTCCGCGCAGGCGCCAACAAGCGCGGAGACGGGGCTCCTTGTCAGGCTGGCTCTCCTCCTGCGGAGAGGCTGCCAGGCGGGCGTGAAAGGCTGGGGAGGCAGGGAGCCTCTGCGCGCGGACACCCGGCGCCTCTGCAGCCCGTCCTTATGCAAACGAAGAGATGTGGTTGTGGCCAGTGCTGGGAGAGGTGCCCGGCGCCGGGCTTGAGAAGGGGAAGCAATCTTTCCCTTCCACCCTGTGCGGTCACTGTGCCTTCCTCGCCTGTTTCCATTTTTACCACCTGCATTTATTACTTGTATTTCAGTGAAAGAAAAATATGTACAACTTGGTTATCTGGGTCCTGAGGTGATGGACTATCTTGTTTCCTGCTTTGGACATCTGTGCATTACACAAACAACAACCAAACATGTGTTTAAAGTTATGGCTCATCCATAAAATGGATGCTGGGCCTGGACTTTTCCTTGGTCCACGGTACCCACACCCCCGCTTCTGCAGCCAAATGCTGGCTGAGTCATCTTGCTCTTCTGGACTGAGTGCTTCACTCCCTGCAGCTCACACACCTGACTCCATTGCCGGGTCTTCCAGTGTAGTTAGGCCCTAACATTTGCATTTTGAAATACATTTTACTGTGAATTAAGTTTCTTTATTTTTCCTTTCTATTAGCCATGGCAAAGTCTTGAGGCTTTCTTTTTTTTTCCAGTGATGCATGTGGATAGTAGAATATATATGGATTTCATCTTGGTGAAAGATGCTCTTTACCTAGTGAGATGCCAGGAGCCAGGGAGCCTTGCTGGAGATGGCCTACACATGACAATTCAGATAGGGACTGTCCTTCTCTCAGAGGCACCTGAATTTATATTCTCTTCCAAGACCGGCAAGCAAATAAACGTGTGCATCTCCTGTCAGACCCTGGCACCCTGGCTGTGACTCCAGTCAGGAGAATGGTGAATCATCAGGAACCCTGGGGTGACTATGCAATTCCTATTTGCTAATCTGTCCTGAAGAAGCAATCCTTTTCTTAAGCACTAACCTCATCTAGCACACCCTGGCTTTTCATTCTCCTAAGACATATTATTTCATTATAACAAAATGGGGCTATGCTGTATTGTTAGCTGTTTTGTTTATTGGTTGCTAGGTAACTGATTTGCCCCTTGGGTTTCTGACACAGTTAAGGGTTCTAAATATCACACCATAAATCAGGGTGGTCAGGAAAGTTCAGGCTCGCCTTGAGGATGCCTAAAATGCTGATTGTAACCAGTTATTGCTAGGATTAAATAATCGGGATTCAAATTAAATTTAAAAATTTAAACAAGGAGAAAGGACTTGTAATACCGAGTATAAAGGAGATGGGGTAGAAAAAGAACATAGTCTCATTACATAAATTAGGCAATAAATTCAAAGATGATGAGAACCATACAGCTCATAGGTAATGTTTATTCATGTAACTTTTGGCTTCCTAAGAGCCAGGCACAGGGGTAGGACTGAGCTAGGCTCATTTACTCCAAATGGCACTGGCAGATATGTCACTATTTCATCAGTGAGAAAAATGACGTGTACAGTCTTCCCGAGGCTTCCACCCATCAATCAGACCAACAGGCTGTCCGTTCAGGTCAGCACTACCAGGCTGAATGATGGAAGAAGGCAAAGGGTGGAATGTGTTGCATTTCAGCATAAGGAGCAGCAGATCTGCGCTGTTTCTGTGGGGGGATGCGTGTGATCTGGCTGATGAGCCCTGGTGTATGTGAGGCAGCCTGGTGATCACCTCCCCACAGTGCAGGGACAGCACACTACAGACAGTGGTAGATGGTTCTTCCTCTTCAGTCACGTAGCCTGTGACCCCTAGTGAGAAGGGCAAAGCTGGCAGTGGAGCATGTGACTAGTAGGGGGTGCTTTGGGAGGCAGATATCCACGGGGAGAAGAGTAGCCAAAGTAACAATACTGGACTATTCTATACCATCAAGGCTCAAAATGTAACCCTTATGTGTATAATGACAAATAAGATCACAAAAAATGACAGCACTAACTAGGCTCAGGAATCTTTGGTTCTTCTTTTTAAAAAAGTCTTTCCTTTGATGAATACTGGAACCCTGGCCAAGACCTTAAGCTCTTGTGTCAGGCTGGGTTAACCCTGTTACTGACAAGCCATTCATTCTTGATAAAATTGTTCTATGCCTCTAATGTTTTTATTATTCACAAAATTATTACTGGGATATACACTTCATAGGGCTGTTTTGAAGATTACATGGTATCATTTTGTAAAATCTTAGCATACTGTGTATTATAAAGAGTGACTGCTATTGTCCCTAATAGTAGCATTGATATTTACAGACTGACTCACAGGACCCAAAGTTTATTGTAATCTCAGCAGGCTTGAGTGCACACAAGAGAAGGTGTGAGCTGCTATCAGCAGCGTGGACAGCGAGCGGCCCAGATAGAAGGTCTGTGGCAAGTCACAGTTGATTCCGTGGACTGTCTTGTGCTGCCTGTATTTAATCCTGTGTTTTGGGGATCTGTCAGGACTCAGCACGGCAAAGGGTGGAGGGCACACAGTAGGGGACAGTGTGTCCACCCTGAACAATGGGGAAGACCCTTGGCTGCCAATCCCTATTAGTTCAGAAGCTCCTCTTGGGTAGAGACTGTCATTGGGCCATCCACAGAGGCTACCTATGATCCAGCTCCGGGGTCACCATCAGGTTGCCTGCCCCGACACACAGGATCCGAAGTACTCAAGACACGAGAAGCTGCCTAGGAAAGCTGACACACTTTCTGCCTCTGAACACCAGAAGATCAAACCTTTGATCTATCACATTTGTGTTCCCTGTGAGGAAAGTTACTGTGAGAGACAAAGGGTACCTTGCAGACATTTCTGGATCAATTTCCTTGAAAAGAAAATCATTCTTTTCATGGCCTAGAAGTCCTAAGCCTCTAAGTTTTCTTAGATATCTGTTGAATCCTTTCCAAAGAACTCTTTTTAGATTTTCCCAGGCCTGAAGACATGCCTTCCCTGCCTCTAGTACCATGAGAGAGTTATTATATGGGACCAAGTGAGAAAATAGACAGCCACTAAGCACTGTATGATTCTAGGAAATTACTGAGGTGTCCTTTAGCAATAGATAGTTTTATTCTTAAGATTTTTATATGTGTTCCTATGATGTCTTATTTATATCATTTATCTAAACTTGTGAACATTTTAGAATGATTTGAGCATTTTGTAACAAATAATTATTAGTTCCCATTCGCTTATTCTTCTGATGGTTGCTTGTCGAATCCATAGTAAGAGAAAGGAACTGTGTTTGGTGGAGGGGACAGAATGGGGAGAACAAATCCCAGAGCCTGGCACCCCTGAGGTCGGTGTCTAGTGCAGTGGTTTGCGCTTCCTTAGAACGTGGTGGCTTCAGAGCAGGACTCCTGAAGCGTGATTCCCAGTGAAGGTCAAAGCCTTCTCTGATCTCGTGCCACAAGTCACATAGTGCCACTTCCATACAGCAGCATTCTGCTAGTCATAAGTGATTCCTTGGTCCACTTGGTCCCAAAGGGACAAGACCAAGTCTTTACATCCCAGTGAAAGAAGTGTTAGAATTGTGTTGAAGACCATGCAGATGAGAGAGACTGTGGTCCTCTTTGAAAAAGACAATCTAATGCAAGGGAAGAGCCAAAGAGGCTGTGGCAGGCAAGCCTATTTTAGACAAAATTTTCTTAAGAACCACCTTTAGTTCACAGACTTCCATGAACTAACCTCATTTGTATTTATTTATAATCTCATCATTATGGAAATAAGGTATTTTGAAACACTCGACAGTTTATAATGTGCTCTTAATTGATCATTATAATAAGCCTGTTAATTATTAGGACAAAATATTATCACCCACATTATTAAGATTAAGAAACACACACCAAACTGAGGCTTAGGTTTTCATAGTGAGAAGGAACTGAATTCAGAATTAACTGAAACATCCACGGAAACATGGCCCGACAATGAAGAATCACTATTTGTAGTCTGAGGACTTAGGATACAAAACATCTGATCAGCCTATGGCTTTGAATGTTAGCTGTATCATTTATATGAGAATATGAAAGGCCATTGTTTTAAATAGCATTCATTACAGACTGAATATGAAGACTGCTTCCAAATTGCTTCCAACATTTTTTGTCCTATCTTTTGCAAATAATTAAGGGTTTGCAACTTTAAAATTAATTCTAGTGGTATAGCTATGCATCTGGCTTAATGGATACCATAAATCAATCCCATGAGATAAAATCTATTTTAAGAGTTCTACTGAAAAGGTGCTATCTTAAAGAAGGTATTATATTATTTCTTTCTTCAGAGCAGCAGCCCAAGCCCTCATAGTCCAACCTCAGAAAGACTTTCAGCACTAATTGTGACTGAATTAGATAAGCAAAAGTGAAAGTTCCCAGGCTCCAACCAGACCCACTCTAGAGGACTGCACAGGGCAGCATCTAAGGCCCCGGAACCTGTGAATGTGACTGTGTTAGCTCCTTTTCTCTCATTAAAATAGCTGGCACCCAGGGGCCGGAGGGTTAGCTCAGTGGTTCCGGCGCCTGCCTCGCAAGCGCAAGGACCTGAGTTCAATCCCCGGTTAGCACATATAATGCTGGGCGTGGTGGCTCATGTCTGTAATCCCAGCACTTGGGAAGCAGAGACAGGAGGATTGCTGAGTTCGCGGCGGCTTGCCTGGGCACCATAGTGAGCTCAGGGCCAGCCTGAACTACAAAGCGAGACCCTGTCTCCAAAAAACAAAACAAAACAAAACAAAAAAATAGCTGGCACCCAAACTTAGAAGGGAAGGGATTTATTTAGCTCACATTTTGTGAAGATTTCAGCCCATAATCAGCCAGCTCCAAGACAGGAATGGCAAACAGGCCTTGCAGAGGAGAAATGACATGGCTCAAGCAAGGCGACAAAGGCAACAAGGGACCCTAACAGCATCTTTCTGCCCTTTTATCTCACCCACACTGCCAGGGTTAGGGCGGTGCCAACCCAACCACTCAGGGGTAGTAGTTTAGTCAATCATGCACCCCTAATCCCAGCATTACACATTCCAGATTCAGCTACCTCTGACTGAATGAGTCTTTGGAGGCACCCCTGGACCCTGAACTATACCAGTGACCTTGTCTGGGAAAAGGGCCTTTGAGTGATGAGACTATCCTGAGTTACCTCTATCCTGAGTGGGCTCTAAATTCGATAGATGTCCTGATAAGAGAAAGGCAGAGGGAGATTTGAGATACAGGAGAAATTATGCAGAGACTCAAGTAGTACACTGCATGCCAAGGGATACCTAGAGCCCCAGGAACTGTAAGAGGCAGGAAGAGCCTTCCCTACACCCTGTGGAGGAGCATGGTCCTGCCAGCATCTTGATTTTGGACTTGTGGCTTCTAGAACAGTTGGATGATACATTTTTCTTGTGTTAAGCCACCGACTTCTTCATGATTTGTAACAACAGCCTTAAATAATGAAGAGGGTCAGTAACGGGGCCAGTAATCGGTACTATAAGGAGGCCTTCTGTTGGGTCAGATGTGTACTCGAGGGCTAAGAACAGATTGAAGCTCACTGAAGGAGCCCCATATTGATGGCTGGCTGGAGACATGGACATTTCCTCTATAGCACAGTGCAGGCCTCTCCAGGACTTGCAGATAAACCGGCCAAGTCTCAGGGCCCAGGAAGGCACTGCTCTAGCTTGGCCCTCCAGAGCTTGCTCATGGGGGGTTTCCTCATTAGCCACACCTGATCCTGCAGCTCTGAATGTGGACAGGGCACCATGCCAGGCACTGCAGTTAGAAGCAGCTAGAAGACTTGGTTCTTACCATTGAGATTTCTGCTAACTCACTGGGACACGAGGTTAAACATCACACAAACATAAACGACTCCATTGTAACTTCAAACGGGCACAATGTCTTCAAAGCACGTCCTCGGAATTTATCAAAGAAGAGGCTCTTCCAACTAAAGTGGATCTCTAACCCGATTCCTGCGGAGCTCCAGCGTGGGGCAGGGAGAGCCACAGGGGCTTACTCTCCTTTCTAAACACAGATGTGCTTCCCATGAATAATGCAGCCGCTTCTCCCCTGCTCACCCTCCTCATGGTTTGTTTCACATCAAGAACCAAAAGGCCTCCTGAAAGTCGCTTCGGGGCAGGAAGCTGTATGAGTTTGGGTGCTCTGCCTACTGGGTTTCCAAGTCAGCTCCTGAGGGATCGCTGACAGAAGGGGACTTGCTGAGACTCAAGAGAACTGACTGGCTCTGGCAGCTGATGAGAGCGCTCACTCCAGCTTTCTGCTCAGGGGCTGAACTTCTTGCCAGTTTTCACTTTGGCCTAAAGGCAGTGGGCTGTCTGTCACCGTGGCCCTTTTTAATCAAACTGCCAAAGTACCACTGTGACAGTCAGAGGCCTTGATCAGCAGACTGCAGGGAAGGGCATCACAGGGTTGGGGACAAAGCGGCTGCCCATGGCAGAGCAGGGAAGTGGGGAGATGTAGGGGCACAGGGCTTGGGATCTGGGCTCCAGACTTCTGGCCCACCATACTCGACTGGGGAGCTCTGGGCCCTGGGGGAAGTTCCTGAATGTTCCAAAGTGTGGGTTTCCTCCACTGTACCATGAGACAGTGACAGGAGCCACTTTACAAGGTCCTCATGAGAAGCAAAGAGCAAAACATGGAAAGTGCTCAAAGCAAAGCACAGCAACTCATTCATTCTTCACCGCCTCCTCCTCCATAATGTCACTGCATAAGGCTGGAGTCCCCAAGTTAAACTCTGCCTCCCTCACTTCAAATAAATGCCATGGGGGCTCAGAGATGCCATTAACCCCGGACCCTCCTTGTGAAAGGCCATCATCCCTATTGTTTGTGGGCAGGGATTAGGGAGAGTGCAGTGGGGCTCCCAGCATGAGATGTAAGCCCTCAGAGACAGGAGAAAAAAGGACCACCATGACTCAAAATAAGGTTGGCTTGGTTCAGACAGCACAAAGGGCTGGGGGTTCCTTCCACATGGCCCGGGAGAGGCAGGAGTGAGCCAGTTGAGTCTGGGGCAGACTGATCGTTCCTTTGTATTGCTGTCTCAGAAGTGGCTAAGCGAGTCACACGTAGGCACAGGCCTAACTGCTTGACCAGGCCCTGACCTCTGAGCACCACTACGCCCACTTGGACTTCAGTTTTAATTGCTCAGTGAAAACCTGAGCTATGGACCGACATCTGGGCTGCTACAGTGCCTGAGCTCATCTGTGTTCTACTGACTCGGCACTGACGGGCGGAAGGAGCACTCTGTGAGGAGCTGTGCTCCCCTGTGGCTCAGGATCATCCCAAGGAGGTCACCCTGACCTCCCAGGGCCTCTGTAGATCAGGCATTGCTAGGTTATTGTTGCTGGAAGCAGCAGCCACTTTGGAAGCAAATCACTGATGGGGAACAGTGTGGCCACTGATAGAACCCCCTTGGAGAACTCAGGCCTGAATTTTCTTCCTCTCACGCCATGCTGCACATACCCTCCACCGCAGAGCTGCCCATTCAGCCAGGAATTCTGCAGTGGACTGACCCAGCGATGCCTCTATGAGGTCTAAGTCTTTGGGATCCATTCACTGCCCTTTGGGAGACACTTAGATCAGAACCTAACACCTCTGCATGAGAAGGAAAACCAGTGCTCTTCTCACAGTGCCAACTTCTTCTGACTGTCCCAACCACATACTTCTCCTTCCTTCTTTACACCATCCTTACTACCTCCTTTCTGTCCCTCCAGTATTCAAAATGCCCTATATTTTTGCATTCACCTTGGCTACTGTCTCTCAACTAGAGGGCGATATTTACCCCATGAGGTCCCACCCTTTACAAAGGGTTATTTGCTGAATGAATGAATATGTAGGGACTGGGATGACCCTGGTCCGTGACTTCAGTAGAAAGCGCCACAATCACAGACATCTTTGCGAACTTGGGCCTGGGAGTGGAGGCCTCACAGCCATCCGGTTCCAAGCAGATGCTGCCTGCCAGCAGAGATGAACTCTGTGCCTAGACCCCGGCGGCACACTGTGGCAGAATTCCGGACTGGCTTTGTCTGCCATCTCCGGGGAGGAGTCATCTTGCTCACTCTCGAGCCACTCATCCATCGTGGTGACAACAGGGACCTGCTGTCACAGCGCTGGCTGAAGGCCAGACGGCATTCCTTTGAGGACTGGTCCTTCCCCGCACAGGGCTGGACCTCTGCCTACCACAACAGCCTGTTGTGCAGAGCCTCAGCTCTGGAGATAGCCCTGGATATATCCCAGAGACACCATTTTGCTTGGTGGGGAACTTCCCATGGCTGTGGCAGCACTGCCGGCAGGTCTGAGCTCCAGGCTGGGACCCCCACCCTGCCACCTTCAGGCTACACCTGCCTCTGTGCTCATAGCACCTGCGGGCGTCCTTCGCTCTGCCCTCCCTGCTGACCCAGTTCTCCCTACTCTCCTGCCTGCACTCCCCACCCTGCAGCTCCTCAGGGCTACACCTTGCACTTCCTTTGTCTGTTTCCTACACTGTACATCACTTAAAGACAGCACCACATAACTTAGCGTGTAATTGCAGAAGCTCCTCCACTATCCTTCCACATGTGCTGATCCTGCTGTTGAATCTCGCGAGATTCAGAGTCTTTTTGTTGGTTTATTTTGCAACTCAGGCTGCATCTCAGAAGACAAGGTCCATAATGACGATGACCGTGGCTGGAGCCGCAGTTTACAGCAGGGTGCGGCACACCTCCAGAGCGCAGGGAAGGAAGGGCAGCCGCACAGCTGTGCTCCCCAGGCCTGGGCATCCAGGAAGAACAGCTCGCACTCTACCTGGGAGCTGTCGCCATGGTAATTGCAGTTCTAGTATCTAATTTAGCTATCTAATTTATCTAAAGTCCACGCAGCAGCACCTGGAATCTTAGCTCATTGCTTTTAAGCACTTATGTGTGGTAATTTAAGGGGACTCATAAATGATATTAATATACATGATAAATAATGACAGCATTCATTTAGTACTGACAACCTGTGAGTCCCTGTGCCCAAGGCCTGTGAGACAGTGCTCTTGTCCCCGTTCTGTGCACCCAGCTGCAGATGTGGATGGAAGCCAAAGAGTGGGGTCACACGGCCTGCGGCAGGCCAAGGAGCCAGCAGGGACTCCTCCAGGATGGCTGTCATCTGAGGAAGACAACAGGAGCAACAGGCTGGGGGTGTGTCTCAGAAGTGGGTTTTGGGGTGGGTGTTTGGTGGTTGCAGTAACTGGGCTGTCACTGGCATTTAGTGCGACTGGCAGTGGCTGTCAGACATCATCTGGAGCTCCAGGCTGCCCTGTGCACACGCCCACCCCAATAGACGTTTCTTTCAGAGGACAAACCAAGCGCACTGTTCACTGCTACTAGGCCTAGATCTTAACAAGGTTTGCATTCGAACCAGATCCCTGTGCAGAACTGCGCACGCGCTTTACTTTATCAAACACAACCAGCGTACGTGGGATGGTTGGTTCTCTTTGGTTCTGACCCTGATCGGTTCTGAACAATCACTTAACTTACAACATGGCTGGGTGTTACCTGTGTCTGACTGTGTAGCTGGCATGGTCTGTCCATGTGATGATGGTGGCCCTGTGGGAAGATACTGGGGTCCACAGCACCACCACGCCTTCAGGGCTGAAAGTAATTGGTCATGTACACATTAACCCAGACAGTCTACTCATAAAACAGAAGGCACTACAGCATGTCTCATGAGGTTTCCTGAAGCTTCTCAGGGCTCCTGGGCAGCAGGAGGTGAAGCTTTGGAAATCGCTATTGCCTGTGGCCAGAGTGGGTTTGCACCTCCTGCCCAGCCACCCCCGATGGGCTCCATCAGGAACAAGCTCTTCTGAAAGGTGAAAGAGTGAGCTCAGCGATGCCCACGCCTCTGCTCAGCCAGTGTCTGAGCGGTCAGTCCAGCAGGCTTTCTGGGCATCGCTCAGGCTGCCTTCAGGCTGAGGCTGTTCCCTCTCTTGCTTCAAGGCTCCCTGCAAAAAGCCACCATCTGAGGGCTGATAATGCCTGGGGAACAAGGATTATCACCTGCAATTCAAGACACCTGGCAGGCAGGGCTGGCCACCTGAGCTCAGGAAGCTGGAGGACACGGGCAGCTGTGCTCCAACCTCTGCATCCTGCCAGCCAGGAAGGACAGTGTGGGTGGCAGCGAGATGGGGACCCTGGCTGGGTGAGCTGCCGCTACCTTCTTTGGTTTGGGCCCTCCCACATTGGAGAGGGAAGAACAAGGAGGAGATGCAGAGCGGATGCCCTTGGGCCTGGCACCCTCATCCCAGAGGAGCTGGCAGGCTGCCCACAGGCTCCCAGGAATTCGAGGTGCACTCCAGAGAGCTGAGAATAAAGTCCACCTTTCAGGTAGTCCATCCAGACCCCGAGAGACTTGCGGGCGGTGGGAATTCCTGGACAGAGAGGCTGTGCTGGGATGGACCCAAATCTCCTCCAAGAAGAAGCCTGAGTGGAGGTCCAGCCTCACTGAGCTCCTGTGTGGAGACAAAAACGCATCTCGTCTTGGCCAGAAGAGAACCTGCAAGAGCACTCCCGGGCTCAGCAGGGCCGCCTCAGGGTGAGCCAGCAGTTCCTGCTTGCAGGGAGTTACTGTGGGAGTGGAGATTGCTACTCACATCTCAAAGATGTCCGTAACGCTTAGGGAGGTTAAAAGACACAACATATATGTGTGTGTGTGTGTATTTTTTTTTTTTGAGACAGGGTCTCGCTTTGTAGTTCTGGCTGGCCCTGAGCTCACTATGGTGCCCAGGCAAGCCGCCACAAACTCAGCAATCCTCCTGTCTCTGCCTCCCGAGTGCTGGGATGACAGGCGTGAGCCACCACACCCGGCACTGTGGTATGTGGTATTGATTGCTGGTGGGCGTGAGTCTCCACGCCCAACATTGTACGTGGTTACCAGGATGGAACTCAGGACCTTGCGCTTGCAAGGCAGGTGCCGGAACCCACTGAGCTAAATCTCCAGCCCACAACATATATTTCTGACAGCAATAAGAAACAAGGTGCACAGCTCTAATCCCAGTACTCAGGAGGCTGAAGCAGGAAGATCATCCTGAGTTCAAGGCCAGCCTTGAGACTCGAAACCAAACAAACCCCAAAATAGCAAAAATAAAAATAAGAACAGCATAGGCCATAGGATGTTGCAAGGTTTGGATCTGCTCTCTGTGGCCCCTGGCCTTACCCAACCATGGCTCAGCTTCTCTGGCACACACAGCACATATAGTGGGACCTGCAAGGTTTCAGTTTCTCGGTGCTGAGAGCACCACCCGCCGTCCTATGGCAAGAGCTGGAGCTGCTCCCAGCGTCAGCAGCCTCATCAAGCATCTGTTCAAAGCCGCGGGAAGGGGCAGAGCAGGAGCGAATATATTTGGGCTGCTCAGCTTCTGACTCTACGTTTCTGGTTCCCATTCGGTCATCTGCTGCCCATTGCAAGCCAGGACTCGGCTGCCATGTGGATTCGGTGGGAAACTCACCAGCATAGCTAAGCTCTAGAAAGAGCCCCAGCTGTGAGCCGCGGATAGCGGCTCCTTCCAGCCCGGCTGATTTCCTTATCACAGAATGAACATGAACAAACGGCGAGCCTGGACCCTGTTCAACAAAGATCAGCGACCCCACATTCGGCAGTCATCACTCCCATCCGAAGCCAGATGCACAAGGCGCTGCCCTTGGGAGACTCAGGGGCCAACTCGTCTCTGCCCAGTGAGCCAGGCTCAGACCCTCTGGGTAAATGTGAAGAGTGCAGCTGCTCAGCCCCGGCCGAGACTAAGTCACTGGGTGTTGCTTCGTGTACTAGTTACATCACTGTGGGGAGCTGGCCCCTGCACATACTACAGCTGGATCGCTTTTTCCTCCCTTTCCACCACTCTTCCTCCTTCAGACGCCCTTTCCATCTCCACAGAGTGCATCTCTGTTTCCTGCCATCTCTCATTTTGCTCTTTAAATTACATTTTTCTGAGGTCTCTTATATTAGAAATCATGAGATAGCTAACCTTTTGCGCTGATCTATTTTACTTAGCATTATGGTCTTAAGATCCATCCATTTTGCTACCAATGACTCAAGCCTACTCTTCTTCATGGTTGAGTAGTACTCCACTGTGCATATATATCATACTTCCTTTATTCACTGGGGTCTGAGTGCTGCATTCGCAGCTATCCAGGGGGACAGTTTGGGAACAGTGAGAAGCCAGGAAGAGAAAAGCCCTGGCTGACCATGGAAACATGTGTTGTGGCCTTAGAAAAGATGACATTGCAGCAATCTGGATGGGGGCTGCTCTTGCAAACTGGTGCAGCCATCTTGCCAACCTATAATCGGTGCCCGGGGCAGAGCAGGCTGACCGGATGTAGTGGGGCTGCAGCTTCCTGTGGTCCACAGAAGCCACTGCTGAGCTCCAGCCTGGCAGTGCCATTGGCAGACACTCATTCGGCACCTTCAGCTTGTCCCTTTCTCCCATGGGGCCAGAAATGTGATTCTTCAATGAAATCCCCAGTTTTAGGATACCCTGCAGCTCAAATAAAGTGAACCAGCCAGGCAGGATGAGCCTCAGGCTGATGTCATGTCCAGGAAGTATTTTTGCCCAAGTCCTGAGAATTAAGAGCCACCGGGTCTAAGGCTGCAGGGAAACCAGAGTCGTCTCTGCCAATGTAGAAGGCAAAACCCCTACCCAGCAGATGGCTGTGCCCAGCTCCTTTGGTGTTAAAGCAAACATGAGGCCCACTGCATCCATCTGGCTCTTGGACAGGCTCATAAACTGAGTCCCAGGACCTAGAAAGGGCCTGGAAGGGGGATGGTAGGCCTGTTGAGCTAGGGCACTCTGACAGGGGCACAAGTTGGGGGCCTCTTCTCCCTGGGTCCCACTGTCCCTGAGATTCTCACAATGTGGGCATTCTTAACCATGCCTGAGATGCGCCCTGAGCTAAAATTCTTAGTTTCTAAGAGAAACATATTGAAACGGAAGCTAATTCCCTTGCTTTTAATTAGCCCTATTTACATGTTTTCACCTCTCTGATTTCTGAGCACTATTTAGGGGAAGCTTGCTCAGTTCATTTACTTTGGATGTTTAACTGTCCAGGGTGACGATCCTCAGCAGTATAATTTCCCTCCTGTGCCCAAATCCATAAAATGCACCCAAGAGCTAATATCTACTTAGAACTCCGCAGAGGCCCAATACCTTCTAGAGTCACAGTGACTCGGAAAATAGTCAACACTAAGTGAGCTGGGACTAGCTGCAGGCGATTGGTCCCCAGTGGAGGGTGAGGGTATGGAGCGCAGGTCACAGGCCTTCCTCCTGCAGAAGACACAGCCTCACACGAGGGTCAGTCAGGATGGTGCAGCATGGAGCCTTGCCTCCTCCATCACATGCAGCCCCCTGGATAAGTTCTGGGGGCAGACATAGCAGCTGCTGGCCTGACAACCATCATTCTTCCTTCCTTGTCCCTGTGACAGAATCTAAGGATAGAGATATTTCATCTTTCTATGCTTCCTTTGCAAAGGGTGGGTATGTGACACAGTTCTGACCAGGGAAATACAGACAAAAGCCTTTTGTTAGTAGTGAACTAAAATGATGTTTAAAGGACTCTTTGACTTTCTATTGTACAATGAAAAAGATGGAATGGATGTCTATTGTGAATGTAGATGTAATATCTAGAGTTGGACAGACATCTTGCAATACTGAGGAAACAGACTGGGAGAATTACCATGAGGCCAGCTCAGAAATCCCAGTGTCTTTTCCAGGCAGGCAGATGGAACTGAGAATCCTACTTACTACTGGCCAACTCCTCTTATACACAGGAATTTCAGTATCACATTTGAAGAATATAAATAGAAATGTAGCTGCTTCTATGTAAGTGTTACTATTGGGTACCAATTTGGGCCATGGGAAGAAAACAAGGTCAGTAACCAGATGCCTCCGACAGTCTGGCATCCTGAGCAGCCACCCCTCATGGCCTAACCCACGCTGGCTTCACCTGGGCAGCCCTGGTGTGTGCCATTGGCCCTGCTCCAGCTGACTCATTCTTGCCACAGTGAAGGGTCTCGGGGGATTTTGAGTCTAGCAACCCTTCGAACAAAACATCTGATATTCTGTTTGACACAAGCTTCCTACTGGCTAATCCCACAACCCTCTGCGGTGGGCAGCATCACTGCCTCATTTTTGATGAAGTTGGGCAGACTCAGAAAGCTACAGTGGCTTTCTGAGCATCCCGGCTGGATCAGAGGTATTAGGATAAACTGCGTGTTGATAAGCACTTGAGCTTGTTCAAGATTCGAGGGGACCCAGGTCAGAGAAATGACCTTCCTCACTCCAATAGGAGTGAGTAAGGTAAGCTGGGAATGACAGGGGTGAGTCATACCCACCATGTCCTGTGTGCTCTCTGCCCTTCCCAGTCGCCCTCTAGTCAGGCGGAGGCCATGTGAATATCCCTTCCCACTCCTAAGTGACCATGGAGACCCATGCTGTACAGAACTGTACAGGTCAGACATTTCAACATCCAGGAATTATTACATGAAGACACAGAAGCTGTGGGACTTGCTGTTACTGCAGCAGGGCTGAGCTTATCCCAAAGTGTGATTAGCTCACCTGGAGTATAGCAATTTTGTAAAAGAAAGAATTGTAATGTGGGAGCTATTATATGAGGAGCTTCATTTATCACTGGGGTTTTTCTGCATCCAAATCATAGGATGCCTTATCTGCCTAATGAGGCGAACAGTTTCTTAGAATTAACATGAAGATGTTACTTGCACTGCAGAGTTTGGCACTACTTAATGGAAACAATGATCCTCTCTAATTTCAGCTAATACTTCCAGCTGCTGCCTCTCGAGAGTTTTGTACTTCAGTACGATATTTTCATAGGGTGAAATGTTTGCAAAATATATGTATAAGCATCTGCATGCTAACGGATGCAATTTCATGACCCATTACCCTTTCCATACAAATGCAGAGACAGTGGGGGCAGCCTGGCCTGGGATCCGGCTGGTGCCTGCCAGCTGCCTGGTTTCACAGTGAACTAGAAGAGTGTCTTGGAGAGAAGAATGCGTACCAGTGCCTGGGAATGTATTCAGCATATACTATGTTACTATGTTTAGCTTGCTGTATTTATTGAGCATATACTATGTGCTGAACACTCTCCTAAAGATTGAACAGACCATCCTAAAAATTCCCCAGAGCCCCTGCCTCATGAAACTTGTATATCATGTATGTAAATACATAGAAAGAACAGATGGCTTCCTTTGATGATATTTAGAGTCTGAAAGAGATATGTATGTGTCTGGAGAGAGAGGAAAGAAAGACTCTGTCATCAGTTCAACTGGTGCATACAAGGCTTTTGGACACATCTGCTATGCATATATGTTCACATGTACAAACGTGTAGATTTTCACACATGTGTGTGCATGCTCTGCACTGCCCCTTGGCTGAAAAGGCCCAGGCAGCAGCCAGCTGAACAAACACCCACGTGGTGACTTGTGAATACCGCCCTCAATGAAGACGACCAGGTTTCTTGGCGAAGTGGCTAAAACCAGGTTGGCCAGAAAAGGGGCAGTGTGAATCCAGAACATCTCATTTGTGTAAGGAAGGTATGAAGCACCCAAAATAACAAGGAAATAAACGCTGCCATCCTGAGCTCCCGCCTCACAACATGGTACAATTTAAGCACACCACTAAAAGTATGCACGACGACGGGAAGCAATGCAGCACATAACACGGAATCCCAGGGCCCACACCACTGTAAAAGCTAAACAGTAAATAAATAGGTGGAGGAAGAGAGGGCTTCCCGCAGCAGCCAGTTCGTTAGTACAGACGCACTGTGGGAACAGACGCTGGGTCTGGGGCTTAGACTGTGGGCCAGGCCGCGTGTGCAGCGGGTGGCCTGGAGCTCTCGCTGCAGAGCTGTCACGAGGGCGGGACAGACTTCACACGGCCACCCGAGGTCCGAGGCATGACCAGGCCAGGTCACATCGGTCTCCTGGGCCACAGTCTAGTCAGTAGGAGAGAGGGACAGCATGGCTCCTCACAGCCTAGCCCGGGCTGCGGCCTGCGCTCTGGGGTG
This sequence comes from Thryonomys swinderianus, assembly GCA_004025085.1. Lineage (NCBI taxonomy): Eukaryota > Metazoa > Chordata > Mammalia > Rodentia > Thryonomyidae > Thryonomys > Thryonomys swinderianus. The sequence continues at coordinate 138,060 of PVIC010000232.1, forward strand.
CCGAGCAGAGCGCTTCCGGCTCAGCGGGATGCGCGGCAGCCCGGTGTTGAGGCTTCAGTCTGTCTCAGCCCTGCGAGCACAGGCTGGAGGTCACGCTGCCTTCTGTACCACAGCTTGGTCAGCAAAGGAAGCGGCTGCTTCTCTACCCGCCACCTGATCTCCCGCCGCCCACTCTGGGCCCTGCCGTGAGCGCGGGTGGATCGCGGGGGTGACACGGGATGGGGCGATGGACGGGTAAGTGCTGCTTAGGACGTGAGATCCAAAAGACTGGGCGTCTAGATGGACTGGGAGGGTCTCAGCTCCGAAGAGGGGGAGGGGCTGCAGGAGGGCGTGAGAGCAGCGCAGCGCCTGAGGACTTCAAGAAAAAGCAGAAAATCCAACTACCTGACGACAGTGGTTACCACCCATTGAAGACAAAAGTAAATATGAGTGTGGGAGTCGGTAACCAGCCACTTGCGGGGGACAGGAAGGCAGGAGTTGCAGAGCTTATAAAGACTTTGACATTAAAACTAGATATTTTTTAGGGCTGGAGGGTTAGGCTCAGTGGTTCCGGCACCTGCCTCGCAAGCGCAAGGACCTGAGTTCGATCCCCGGTAACCACATATAATGCTGGGCATGGAGACACGCCCACCAACAATCAACACCGCATACCACAATGCCGGACGTGGTGGCTCACGCCTGTAATCCCAGCACTCGGGAGGCAGAGACGGGAGGATTGCTGAGTTCACAGCGGCTTGCCTGGGCACCATAGTGAGCTCAGGGCCAGCCTGAACTACAAAGCGAGACCCTGTCTCCAAAAAGAAAAAAAAAAAACAAAAACAAAAAACCTAGACATTTTTAATGGACAGGAAGGCGGTTATGTACCTACAGGAACAGACAAGAAGGTCGTGTACTCATTGTGTGCCAGCATCTGCCTCTGCGGAGCGCGAGGGCAGTAAAGGTAAGAGCGGTTTTGAGGCAGGACTGCCAGTCACCTCCCATCGTGTACTCATCTCCCCATCTTTAGTTTAGTGAAAAGAAGGCTTCTGGAAACGAGTATTGAAGCCCTGGGAAGGGAAGGGCCGGTGGTCTGGAGTACAGGTGTGAGGGCTGGAGCTCTGTCCGCCATCTCATACCATGAAGCAGCCTTAAGGGTAGATGCCAGCTGCCAAGAACAGCAGAACCTTGTCCCTCAAGCCACTTCCAGGCTGTCCTCTACCAATCTTAGGGTATCTGTTATTTGAGGGCAAAAAACCACTTTGCTATTCTATGAGCCTGTTTTCTGATATATGCCGCTGAGCCTAATCCTGCATCAGGAAGGTGCTCGGGAAGGTTTCAGCTGTCCTGACACATCTTATGTCTTCAGACAAGAGACATCCTTCAGAAAGCTGAGGGCAGAAAGAACAGGAAGATGGACTGGAGGTGAGTAACCAGTGAGGGTTAACTTCCTTCTCAGCTTTTAAACGAATTTTAAGTGAATGCAGAGAAGCACAAAGCACAACAGTATACAGATCTGCACACCCGCCGTCTGGAATGGCCAACTGTTAACATTTTGTCACATTTGCTTTGTCTTTGTTTTATTAAAAGAAATGATACATTACACAGGAAGCCTAAGTATTTTTATCTGCTGATGCTGTTCTCTCACTTCCGGTCTTTTCATGTGCAACACATGTGTCTGTGGAGTGTGCGTCTGTCCAACATACTAGAGACTGTCTTTGGGATATGTTTGTTTTCAAGAATAACTATACATATATTTTTTCTGAATTTTTAATAAGTTGAATCTCATGGAATATGCTCTAAACTTGATTTTCTTCTTTTTGGACCTTTATTGATGGCATGTACACATAAATATCACATAATGTTCATATAAACTCTGCTTACTATGTAGGCAATGCTCTTATATAAACCCTTTGGTCCAGTGTATAAATAACCTTTGGATCATTCCTTTAAATTGCAGTTTAATATTTCATTTTGGAGTCATTAGCCATCCCTCTCCTGAAGCACGTTTAGGCAATTTCCATTTTATTGCTTTTCAAGAAATGCAGCAGAGGATATAGTATGTGGCCCCTCGCATGCCTGTGCAAGTCGGTCCCTTCCTGAAGTCTGTATCAGGAATAGCCAGGAGAGTAGCCAATGCACTGCAATTTCAGGAAGGTATTTGAAACTCCTCTCATGGTCGCCTTGTGCATCCTATGGGGAAACAGAGCTGGGCAAGCAAACTCCTCTGTGGGTTTGTCACCAGTCCATTCCCTCGCTCATGCACTGTATAATGGGCTGACAGGGAAAGACACCTCATGGTGTCACACAGGCCTCTCACTCTGTGTCCTCCTGTGACTGTGTTATCAGCCATCCAGCGATGCTTCTGAGTGACTTTGTACTGAGTGGCGTGGTGGAACTGGCCGTGGAGGAGTCTGCATGCCTGCAGTCATACTGTAGCTGACAAGTATCAGCTGACCAACAGTCAAGAGAGCTGCGGGGAGTGCCCATCTAAACCACAGAAAGTTGCTGTGACTCTGGTGAAGAGTCAGGGGACAGGATGATGAGAGTTTAAGCTGAAAAGTAAGAGGCTAATGGGCAAAAAACTGGATTAAGGAGGTAAGACATCAAACTCTTGACAAAGGACAGAGCTAATGAAAATAAAAGCATGAGTTAATGGGACTAAAGAACAAGCACATATAAACACACACACAGATACATACACGGGTGTATGGACACATGATACTGATCCTGGAGATGCTGTCTTGGCAGTCATTTTAAGAAGTAGCCGCTGAAGCTTCTGGCGGAGCATACTTCTTACGTGCCAATGCTGCGAGCTGGGAAGGCAGAGAAGAGCTGAGTCCAGGCTGGACCGAGCGTCTGCACCAGGCTTTCTGACAGTAGTCATGGCAGCTCCACTGCTCTGTGTGTCTCCCACCTGTCGGGGGCACCTTTGGTGGCACCGTTATGAAAACCCCCAATCAAAGAGGAGGAGGGAGCTGAAGTGTACAGAGGTGAGTGTGCGCCCTGAGGTCCAGGAGGTAGACGAGGTGGGGACTCGAGTTGCACCTCCCTGGCTGCAGAGCCTCACCCTGACTGCACCTGCAGCTTTAGTGCCTCAGACAGACAGATAGACAGACAGACAGTCAGACAAGCAGACAAGCAGACAGACAGACACTCATGGGAAGATGTGCGCTCATTTGGTGTAAAAAAAGCAAAACTAGAGCCACACAGAGGATCATTATCGATGACCAAAACAAAGTCATGTCCCGATGAGAGTTGACACTGCCACAAACTCACAGCCACTTTCCTCAGTGAACATCTCCAGGAAACCCCTCTCCATTTAGGAGGAGGCCACTCGTGGGCGCAGTGTCAGGTCCAGCTACAACTTGCCTCCTAGTCTGTGTGTTTGGCCAGGTGCAGGAGTCTCAGTCGTGTCCCTGGTGGTGGCCCCAATGCCAGTGGCTGTTTCTGGGTTTGGCCTAAAGCACGTGTACCACCCCCACACAGGAGGCTGATTCATGGCATCAGTGATGTGGCCGCTGCCCAGGTCAAGCTCTCAGGAAGCAAAGCCAGGCTCTCCCCAGCCCCACTATGGTGGAGGTGGGGATCAAGGGCACCACGGAGCACCCTGCCCTCCTTCCCCTGGGCTGGGAAGCCCTAAACAATTCTCAGGAGATGGTATCTATGTGGGAGTTCTAACTGAGCAGGAGAATGACAGCCCATGGGCCAGAGACTCGCAAAGCAACTCCTGTCTTAATCCAGTAACTTCTATATTTTTCCACTTACGGCCCACGTTTGTATATGAGACACACTATCAGCTGCAGGAGGTGATGAAATACGACTCTGGGAGGTGTGACAGGTCCTGGGAGGCACCTTACAACTCACCACAGAGTCTGAAGGTGCCACCAAAGAAAGCCACAGGAACAGGGACTACTGCAGTGTACTGTGTACTTTATGCTACAAGCAGAGATGGACTGAAGAGGGAGAGGAAGAGCTGGATGGGAGGGCTGGAAGTGGGCTGTACATGGACAGAGCCTGGGAGCAGCGTAAGAACATGCACCACAGTTCACAATTTCCGGGGACCTGAACCATTCTCTCCTTTTCATGATTAATTCAGTTCATATTCTGGATATTTCATGCCACGCAACAAACCCCCAGGTTTGGTGATCATTTTACTCAGGGGCTCAGCCAGCTGGGAGGCACAGACTACTGTGGGTCACAGGGTGGGAGAACCTACTGCAGGTGGCTCCTCTGTTCCCAGGGTGAAGAGGCCCCCTCCGTGTCGTGGTTTCTGCGTCAGCCGCTCTCCCTGGGGCTTCAGCTTCTCCAGGAACAGTGTCCAGCTCAGACTTCTCACATAGTGTGGCCTCCCACATAGGGAACAAATCCTCCCTGCCACTCTGGATTGAGCAAGGGGCCACAGTGCCCACCTGGAGTCAGTGGGAGGGGACACAGGCCTTAAAGGACTGGTGGCCATTTGTCATCTGCCAGAGACCCACAGGGCACCTCCTCTGCCTCCACGTGTGTCCTGAATGGGCCCCACACACCACTTCCACTGCGGCCACAGAGAACAGGCCCGGCCCTCACTCTGATGTCACCTACATCCCTCTCTGCTGCTCCCCAACCATTCACTGCACTGCAGCCAGAATAATCTCTATTTATTTTTAATATTTCCAATCTGTGTTTCTACTCCCAGCTCACCAACAGCTCTCCTTTTGCCCTCCTTCTCCATTCCTTTTCCTGTGCAGTGCCTGCTCTTAGTACCACTGTTATCATTTACTTTTGGGTCCCCACCTTCCTGTTACTCTTTGTCCCTGCTTTTCTCCATTTCCCGGCTCTTTGTATGGGCAGATAACTCCATCCTGTATAGCAGGTTCAGAGCACAAGACTTAAACCTCTCCAACAGAGCTCTTCCTAAGATTTTAAATACAAGCATATGCCAATAGTCCTTTCATAAAAGGTGATGGCTGCAGTCACTAACAGAAAAATGACATAAAATAGGTGAACTGCTCTGCCTGCTACCACCTGGGGAGAGACAGCCTGAGAAATGTGGAGCCAAAGAATGAGGACAGGTTCTTCACAGCACAGTCAGAACACCTAGAAACAGCTATCCCTGCAGCCCCTCTTGGCAGTTAGATGGACAATCCTATACTGTCTTTCTCCTGTTGTAACTCAGGGCTTTTTGTCTCTGGTGACCAAGGAATCCTGTCACATGCTGTCATGATGCTGCTGCTCTGCATCGCCAGATGGCACTGGCCTTTCCAGGTCTCTTCTAGCGCCTGTTACCACCATCACCTGTGCCCAAATCATAGCTGCTCTGCCAGTGACCCCAGGCCAGGCCTCGTCCAGGTCTGTCTGCTCCTTCTGCCTGGGACAAGCTTGCTGATAAGCAATGCATCATCTCCAACCTCTGCTCACCTGTCACCTGCTACCTGGGGGCTCCCTCCCTGTCTACCTATCAGTTTGCTTTGTACTTGATGGTGTCATGGGACCCCTTGCCCAGCCCTCCTTGGCATGTGGCACACTGGCTTAAATATTCAGTATACAAGCCTGCTTCCTCCATTTCCTCCAAGCTCCATTAAAAAACTGATTCTGGGGCCGGAGATTTAGCTCAGTGGTTCCGGTGCCTGCCTCACAAGTGCAAGGCCCTGAGTTCGATCCCGGTAACCACATACAATGCTGGGCGTGGTGACTCACGCCCACCAGCAATCAATACCACATACTACAGTGCCGGGCATAGTGGCTCAC